>BDCZ01000095.1:65878-120732 GCA_001662365.1 Chlamydomonas applanata
ACTCGCCACTGGTTGCACTGGCGGCCACCGTGTAGACTTCGTCACTTGCGACCGTGACGGTGGCCTGGTATGAGCCAGAGTTGCTGATCTTGTAGCCATACCGGACGTCAGCGCCAGACCACACCCACACTTGCTGGTTCTCAGAAAGAGCCATGGCAGCACCAGAGCCGACCTGTAGCAATGGAGATGCGGTAACAGCGCCCGAGGGCGCATCGACGGCCTTGTAGGTTGTGGATGGTGTGGCAGAGATGGATGTGGAGAAGCCGGCGCTGTCCGTCATGGTGCGCGACCAGGAATAAGACGCTGAGCCGCCTCCGGCCACAGCTACGAAGCTTTGGGAACCGCCGTCAGTGCTGCCGCTTGGCGTGGCGTGGTCCGGGGTGATGGTGACCGTCCAGGTGCCGCTGTAGGAGCGGCCAGCAATGTAGCCCCCGTCCGTGGTGCACACCGCCTGCACGCGTAACACAACACATCAGCCACGAGCATGCAGGGCGCGTGTGAGGAATGACGCAGCGGGAAGGCCGGTCAGGTCTTGACATGCTGACTTGTGTGGCAGTCAGTGGTGCAAGCGTTTTGCTGCACAGTGCAGCCATCCACGTGAACACACCATGGTGCCAGTTGCGCTGGGGCTGGAGATGACGTATGAGACGGCGGCGGTGCGTGTGGGCGGGGTGCCGCACACATTGCTTGGGTACGAGGGCCTCACGCTCCAAGCTGCACCAAAAGTATGAGCAGGTCAGGTAGGTGAGCGAGGCTGAAGATACAAACACTGAGATGGTGAACCATTGCTGGCATCAGCTGCATCCCACAATTGAAATCACACTAGCAATGAAGGACAATTAAGAAGGCGGAGCATGTGCCTCAGAACATAAGAGAACATGTGGATCAAGTGCGAGCCCCTTAATGACGGAACACTCACTGCGTGATGTGACGGAGCCCGATTGGGTGCCGCTGAGCGTGTAGATGCGTGGCCATGCGCCACCCGCTGCCAAAGCCGCGAAGTCCGAGCCGGCCTCTGGGGATGTCTGTGACACCGTCACGTTGTCGGGTGTGGGCCCGCCGGGGAACTTGGAACGCACGTTCCACACGATATTCTTGCCGCTGAAGATGTAAAATGAGGACCCTGTGGCCATCGTACCGTCGGCCTTGCCCACCTGGGCGTCAGCCTCAAAAGTGTTGGCATTGTCGGCGTAGCCAGTGAAGCTCTTGCTCGTGTCTGTAGCATCACATGTGATGGTGGAGCCAGAAGGCAAGACGTTGGAGGTGTCCAGTGTGCCGGTGGCGGTGATGGTGATGGTGTTGAGGTCGATGGCAGCAGGCACCGATAGCGTGATGGTGTCGGTGGCACCGGCGTTCAACGTCTGGGAGTAGGTCTGGGTTGCGACCACCTCGCCACCTGCACACGGACATCATGAACAAGACACATAATGCATGCGCCTCCCTCCCTCTCCTTATTTGCAAGCAGGCCTCATCATAGCTGCTGCAACACGAGTATCTTCAACCTCAACTGTCATGGAAGGCAGGTAGGTTGTACAGTCCCAAACTGAATGACGACAGCGGGCGGGCAAGCGCGTGCACACATAGCACGCACCTCGCCATGCCTTGATCATGATGCTGGTCAGCGGCAGGTTGCCAGTGTTCTCCAGCTTGATGCTGAAGGGCACGCTGAAGGGCAAGAACACGTGCTCGCATGTAATGGTGGGCGTAGCAACCAGGGCGCACTTAGCAGGCTTCAGCTTGCCCGAGGCGCCTGCATGCCCAGACTTGCCGCCGCACTGCGTGACTGTGGACCAGGCACCGTCCGTGTTCCAGGTTTGGGCGTCCGAGTTTGCGGTAAAGCTGGTGGTGCCTGCTTTGTAGAACTCCGACGCGGACAACGTCGCACTGTTGGCAGCAACCACATGATCACCCAAGGACACGAGCTTGACAGCCACGGGGCCGGTGTTGTTGAAGCGGTAGCCGTAGTCAAACGGCGTGTCCAGCTTGACGTAGTAGACCGCAGCGTCAGGGGTCGCTGGGGCGACATACTCTACGGCCGTGCCAAACACAACCACACCCGTGGCGCTCAGCGTCTGATCAGGGATGTCAATTGTGGCAAAGTTGACGACCATGTTGCTGGCGGTACGCGTCACGTGGTTGCCCAGCTGATCCGTGTAAGTGAGGCTGCGGAAAATGGTGTGGCTGTTGGTTGTGGCCGTGAAATCCTCAGTGCCGTGGATGTCGCCGGTGAAGGCCAAATCCGAGTTGTCGGGATAGGTGATGTCCCATGTCGCCGTGTAGTTTTGGCCAATGATTAGATCCGAAGCCATGCACACGCTCTGCGATCAGTTGAGGCAGATTTCGTGCGTGTCATAACACGGTATGAGCATGCCAATGGGCAGGTACGCAGGCGGGCATGCAGGCAAGCATGCACGCACAACGATTTTGTTCACATCATAGTGTGACTTGGCTACCCCGCTCAATACGCACCGCCTCGCCATGAGGCTGGGGGTCAACCACAACGTAGGCGGCAGTTGGGGTGCGCCCAGGTGGCAGGCCGCAGACGCTGCTGTACTCGGTTGTGACCGTGAAGGCTGCGGAGGGGACAAGGATGATGGTGTTAAATCATTCAAGCCTGCGGTACAGTGTGCCCTTTGCGGTATGCATAGTTATGGGGTCAGATCATGCAAGGCCAGCAACAGATTTTGGCTAGGCTGCTAATGAGTGCCGCGATCTGGACGACCACCATCCAGCAGGCTCACATACATGTGCTACAAACCAGCCTGACACTCACAACGGCTGGAGCTGGAGGAACCAGCAGTGGAGGTGTCAGTGTATGTGTACCAGCTTCCAGATGGTGTAGTCTCAACACCCTCAATTGAGACCTTGCTGGGTGCTGGTGTGCCTGCAACAACAGTTACACCCCAGGGCAGCTGCGCGCCAGCAAAGACCTTGAGGCCGGTGGCTTTGCCGCCCACAGTGGCGGACGCGTCAAAGACGGTGGTGGAGGACGCGTCATAGCCTGTGTAGCTGGCGGTGGCAGATGTTTCAGTGCCGCACGTTGAAGGTGGCGAGCCATACACGTCCGTCGTGTTCAGGGAACCGCTCGCGCTGATGGTGACAGTGGTGGAGCCGGCAGCCGCCGACACAACTAGGGTACGCATGTTAGTACCGCCGGGGGCGAGGTAGTCCACCGGGCTGGCAGCAGTCACGACATTACTGCCCGAGGGATTGAAGCCGATGTTGTGGATGCCACGGGTGCCGGTGTTTGTCACAGTGAGTGTCAGTGTGATGGATGTGCTGGTCCAGGCCAGGGGGCAGTCGATGCTGGCAGAGATGGTCAGGCCGCACGTAGCAGCGAGGAGCTTGGCGTGGGCTGCCACTGTGCCAGTGACCGAGTCACAGCCAGGACTGATGGACCAAACAGCATCGGTGAAGCCCCAAGTGCGGTCCGTGGTCCCCATCGTGACGGATGTGTTCTGCAGCCACTTGGGCTCGCCACTGGTTGCACTGGCGGCCACCGTGTAGACTTCGTCACTTGCGACCGTGACGGTGGCCTGGTATGAGCCAGAGTTGCTGATCTTGTAGCCATACCGGACGTCAGCGCCAGACCACACCCACACTTGCTGGTTCTCAGAAAGAGCCATGGCAGCGCCAGAGCCGACCTGTAGCAATGGAGATGCGGTAACAGCGCCCGAGGGCGCATCGACGGCCTTGTAGGTTGTGGATGGTGTGGCAGAGATGGATGTGGTGAAGCCGGCGCTGTCCGTCATGGTGCGCGACCAGGAATAAGACACTGAGCCGCCTCCGGCCACAGCTACGAAGCTTTGGGAACTGCCGTCAGTGCTGCCGCTTGGCGTGGCGTGGTCCGGGGTGATGGTGACCGTCCAGGTGCCGCTGTAGGAGCGGCCAGCAATGTAGCCCCCGTCCGTGGTGCACACCGCCTGCACGCGTAACACAACACACCAGCCAAAGGCACGCAGAGCAAAGGTGAGCAAACAATGGGCGGCGAGCGCATTGGAAGTCTTGACATGACGAGGATCAGGCAATGGAAAACGGACGTATTGTTGTTCAGTGCAGCCAAGGAATTCAACACACCATGGTGCCAGTTGCGCTGGGGTTGGAAACGACATATGAGGCGGTGGCGGTGCGTGTGGGCGGTGTGCCGCACACATCGCTTGGATACGAGGGCCTCACGCTCCAGGCTGCAGCAAAGGCAGGAGCATGGAGCAAAGGCGGGTGAGGCTGGTGAGTGATAATGATGATAGAACAGCTGACATGGTGAACCACTACTAGCATTGAGAACAGCAGAACGAACAAATGGGCCAGGCGGATGAGCAACGCCAATGAGCCAAGCTTGACGCAACACACTCACTGCGCGATTTGACAGAGCCTGATTGGGTGCCGCTGAGCGTATAGATACGTGGCCATGCGCCACCCGTTGTTGACGCCACAGCATCCGTGCCAGCAACTGGGGATGTCTGTGACACCGTTACATTGTCGGGTGTGGGCCCGCCGGGGAACTTGGAACGCACGTTCCACACGATATTCTTGGCGGTGAAGATGTAGAATGAGGACCCTGTGCCCATCGTACCGTCCGCTTTGCCCACCTGGGCGTCAGCCTCAAAAGTACTTGCAGTGTCGGCGTAGCCGGTGAAATTAGCGGTGCGAATGGGTGCATCACACGTGATGGTGGAGCCAGAAGGTAGGACATTGGAGGTGTCCAGTGTGCCGGTGGCGGTGATGGTGATGGTGTTGAGGTCGATGACAGCAGGTACGGACAGTGTTACGGTGTCAGTGGCACCAACGGCCATAATACTATAGCTGGCGGTCGCCACCGAAGCACCACCACGGAGTGCAACCACAGCGATGGAGCTCAGGGGCAGGTTGCCCGTGTTGTTCAGCTTGACCTGGATGCACAAGTTGCACAGAGCAAGACAAGGTCATGCATGCGTGCAAGCTTCCCAGGTGGTAGGTCAAGGCAGGCATGACTGTACTATTATGAAAAGCCGACCAAGCAACAGAAGGCGAATACCAGCCAACCATCCAGGTCCCCCGCATGCCATCCACCTTCCGCCACATACTATTTTACAACAGCGGTGCTTCACAGATCCATCTGCTTGTCGGAGCCCATCAACTCCGAAGTCCCTAAAGATCCAGGTGCGCCACATGCCTACCTACCTGGATCGAGACACTGTACGGCGTGAAGACAGCCGTGCAACCGTATGAGATCGTGGCAAAGAGGCCACACAGGGCGGGCAGGACCTTGCCAGAGCCAGGAGCGGTGCCGGTCTTGGTGCCGCAGCCAGGGACAGCCGTCCAAGCACCATTGGTGGACCACGACAGCTCAGTGGTCGTGAGGCTGGTGGTGGTGGGGGTGTAATATGCCACACCGTTTGTGGGGACCGCTGTGTAGCCACTGTCAGTTACATTCAGGGCGACAGGGCCGGTGTTGCTGAGCTTGAAACCATACTTGAAGTCGGTGTTGGGCTTGACGTATTTGAAGGGGGTGGTGGGGGTGAGCACGTATGTTGCACCCGAGTCAAATGTGACCACTGCCTCTGAGGTGAGGGAGCTGGCAGGGATGGTGAGAGTGGTGAAGGTGGCTGTCAGCGTTTTGCTGCGCGTCTCTGTGTTGTTCAGGTCATCATAGTACGTGAGGGTCTTGGCGCTGGTGGACGCCTGGGTCTGGCCCGCAGTGACAGGGCCAAAGCTCTCTGTGCCTGTGGTGTCACCCGAGATGCGCAGGCCCCAGTTGTTGACATCCGTGTTGTTGATGTTCCAGGTCAGGCTGTAGCTGTTGCCCACAATCAGGCCAGATGCAGTGCACACGGTCGCAGAACCAGAGGGATCTGGGTTGGGAATCACGTAGCTAGCAGCTGGGGTGCGTGTGGGGCCAGTGCCGCAGACATCGCTGTAGACAGCAACCACACTGAAGCTCTTGCTCAGCTGCCCAGCGGCAGCGGTGGTGCTTGTGGTGTAGCCCCACACGCCGCTGGTAAGTGTGGCATTGCTGCCATTCACTGTGACGTAGGTGGGGGCCAGGCTGCCACTGGCAGACACGGCCCAGGGCACGCTCTTGCCGCTGAACACCTCCAGACCTGACGCCTTGCCACCGGCAGTCTGCGCAGCAGCAGCAGCAGCAGCAGCAGCAGTGGTGGCTAGATTGTCTGAGTGCCGGCTAGACCCGTGCAGTGCATGCAGCAATGCAGGACCGCAGGTACCACGGTTCAGTACTGGGGCAGGCAAAGCATACCCACCGCGCTTGCTGAAAAGAAGCTACCACTGGTGGCGTCATAGCCAGTGAACGTCTTGTCCACAGGTGCCGCAGGGCACTGAATGTTTGAGTTTGCAGGCAGTACGTTGGTGGTGTCCAGTGCACCAGTGGCACTGATGGTGATTGTGTTTGTATCAACCACAGAGGTGACAGTAAGGGTCACGTCCGCTGTGGCCCCAACAGCCAGGGCGGTGGTGTACTCGGATGACGCAACCGTGTTGCCGCCTGCAGATGAGGGAGTGCAAGCGTTGGTTCATCAGTCAAAGCAGCTTGCGACCGGCTCGATGAGCATAGCCAAGGCCTGGGCAAATTGTCGCAAGCAAGCAGGCCCAGCTATCTGCAACCACAGCAACCTAACAGTGCTTGACCTTCTGTGTATACGCCAATGGCTGAGGACAGGGCACAGCTCGCAGCACACCCGCACCACGTGTGGCGATGATGGTGATGTTCTTGAGCGGGAGGTTGCCGGAGTTGGTGAGCGTAACAGTCAGGTTCACTGAGGCAGGGATGAATACCTTGGGGCAAGACACGGTGGCTGTGATGCCCAGGCTGCACTTAGCCGGCACCAGCTTGCCAGAGGCAGGCGCTGTGCCCGTCTTGCTGCCGCACCCGGGGGACGCAGTCCAATCGCCATTGGTGTTCCAAGTCAGGTCAGCGCTGGCAGCGGTGAGGCTGGTGGGCGTGGGTGTGGAGTAGGCAACGCTGTTGGCATTGACACTGGTGGCCCCAACAGTCAGCGCGACCGTGGCACTGCTGGTATACTTGAAGCCATACCCAAAGGCAGCGCTGGGCTTGACGTACTTGAAGGGGGTGGTGGGGGTGAGCACGTATGTTGCACCCGAGTCAAATGTGACCACTGCCTCTGAGGTGAGGGAGCTGGCAGGGATGGTGAGAGTGGTGAAGGTGGCTGTCAGCGTTTTGCTGCGCGTCTCTGTGTTGTTCAGGTCATCATAGTACGTGAGGGTCTTGGCGCTGGTGGACGCCTGGGTCTGGCCCGCAGTGACAGGGCCAAAGCTCTCTGTGCCTGTGGTGTCACCCGAGATGCGCAGGCCCCAGTTGTTGACATCCGTGTTGTTGATGTTCCAGGTCAGGCTGTAGCTGTTGCCCACAATCAGGCCAGATGCAGTGCACACGGTCGCAGAACCAGAGGGATCTGGGTTGGGAATCACGTAGCTAGCAGCTGGGGTGCGTGTGGGGCCAGTGCCGCAGACATCGCTGTAGACAGCAACCACACTGAAGCTCTTGCTCAGCTGCCCAGCGGCAGCGGTGGTGCTTGTGGTGTAGCCCCACACGCCGCTGGTAAGTGTGGCATTGCTGCCATCCACTGTGACATAGGTGGGGGCCAGGCTGCCACTGGCAGACACGGCCCAGGGCACGCTCTTGCCGCTGAACACCTTCAGACCTGACGCCTTGCCACCGGCAGTCTGCGCAGCAGCAGCCGGACAAGTCAAACATCAGCCACTTGCCTGAAGCATCAACGATGGTTGCAGCGTGACAGTGCAAGTAGCAAGGCAGCGGGTGCTGCAATCCAGCAAGGAGGAAGGCAAGGAGGACTCACCGCGCTTGCTGAGAACAAGCCGGCATCGGCTGCGTTGTAGCCGGTGAACGTCTTGGTCAACGGCGTCGCTGAGCATGACATTGAAGAGCCAGCAGGCAGCACACTGCTTGTGTCTAGGGAGCCTGTCGCTGCGATGGAGATGGAGTTGGAGCCGAGGATCGAGGGGACGCTGAGGATGACCTGTGCTGTGGCGCTGGCAGCGATGCTGACGGCATACGTCTGGGTGTCCACGGCGACGCCGCCACGTGTGGCAGTGAGGACGACACTAGAGAGCGGCTGGTTCCCATTGTTGGTGATTGTGACGGTATAGTTGACCACCGTGGGGATGAAGACATTGGTGTAGGTGCATGACGCCTGCGGGTGGTACAGGCAGGCAAGCACAGCGAGAGGCAGGTCCGGGTTGGCATGACTGCTCATCCAGGCCTGCGGACGAGCCTGCGGTGCAGCACTGTCATGCACAAGTGGGGCGACATGATCTGTAGCGAGTGCTGATGACTTACGAGCACCGTTATGTCACATCCGGCAGGGCGACAGGGAGGCAGCACCCTAGTGGCGGCTCTGGCCACCCACCGTGGCGGTGATACTTAGAGCGCACTGAGCAGGGATCACACGGCCGGTCGCGGCGGTGGCACCCGTCTTGGTCTGGCAGCCGCTGGCCACGCTCCACGCGCCGGTGGTGGTCCACTGCAGGTCGGTGGCCGCGGGGTTGGCAGCAAAGCTGTAGCTGGGGCTGACTGTGTAGAAGCTGGCGCCACCATTGGCGGCAAGGGCCAGGTTGCCCATCGCTGCAGGGGCCAGCCACAGCGACACAGCACGGTGTGATCTCAAGAAGAGACAAACATGTCTCATTCAAGCTGTGTGGATGATTGGGGCACCTCCACACCCTCATGGTCCTGCCTGCAAAGCCACCCAATCCATCCACCTACCCTGTCATGCATTCTAGTGATCCACTGCTACTGACGCTGTCAAGGCCAGCACGCTGCTGCACGCAGCACACCTGTGACCGTCATGCCAAGCTCCGCATTGTTGGCGACAGCATAGCCGTACGCAAAGGTGGTGGAGGGTTTGATGTACGTGGTGGTTGCGGCGCTTGTGCTGGTGAAAACCCCACCAATGTTGATTTGCTACGTGCACAACAAACGTTGCCGTGGCAAGAAGGTTTGGCAGCAGCAGGTCACAGGGCATGCATCGTACATCTGATCAAAGCCCCAGCAGGTAGCAGAAAAGCGCAGTGAACCAGATTGCTTGGAAAAGACAGCTGCGGCAGCAGTCATGCAGAGCACGCATGCGTAGTCCACTCACTGGCGTGACGACCAGGGATGCTGCTGGCACGTCATACACTGAGTAGGCTTGGGTGAAGGACAGCGTGGTGGAGTCCTGGTTGCCCAACACATCTGACACGCAGCATCCAGGAGTACGGGTGAGCAAGGGTTTGCTGGGTATTAGCTACTGATGGAAGCTGCAAAGCAGAGGTTTGCTTTGGTTTCTGCATTGCAGCCTGCAGGTCCACCGAGGCTCTGCATCTGCTACGCCGATTGCGACTGGTGCACCCCATCCCACCACACCAGGCACAGGCACGCATCGGCGCCCGCACACCCCCGCACACATGAGACACCTAATCAAGGCGCTCACTGCACCCACCCTTGAAAGTGTACGTCACACTGTCAGAGGCTGTCTTGGAGCCCTTGGTGGTTGTGCTCAGTTGGATGGTGCCAGTGGTGGAGGTGGATCCCACCTTAGTCAGGCCGTTATAGTCCTCTGTGACAATCCATGCAAAGGTGCCAGGGGCTTCACCCAGAATGTACTTGGCCGCCGCGCAAGTTGTCTGCGGGCCGGCAGTGCAGCGCAGCGCAGAGCAGTGCATGGTCACATGCAGCAGGCATGAAGTGGCATGCATGAGATGGCCAGCCACAGGACAAATTCAGCAGAGAAGAGGCATCCAATGATATGTACGGCAGCTCACAGTGGCAGCTTATGCACGACTGCTCTTAGTGCTTAGCAAGGCAAGCAGGCCACTGCGGGTCTGCAGAGTTGCATGGCGACTGGCTGTGTGCATGCCCTCTTGTCTTACATTAGAGCTCGTGAAGGATGGAGTTGACACGCAGAAGCTGCTGCCGTCCGTTGCATTGCTGCAAACAGGATGCACACAGGCAGGCATGCCATATCAGGATGCACTTTGATGAAACCGTGATTGTGCCAATCAGTGCATGTCACAGAAGCAGCATCTTTGTGGATTTAATGGTGTACAGCCAGCAACCCAAGGCTGCATGTACTTACACAAGACATGGAGGGCTCAAGCATTGGTTTGTGTAGCTGCCTTGGACGGTCTGCCATGGAGCACAGCGCATAGAGGCGAAAAACATCAGCCATGTAATGGTTTATTAAATGCCAGCAAATCATGCGTGCATGATCAACGACAGGCACCAGCCTACTATAATAAGCAACTTGGTCAGCAGCTGAACCAATCAGCACGCTATGCAAGCAACTGCACACATGCTTTGGCTGCTTCAGCCACCCAGCCTGCCTCTCACAGCTTACCGCAGTGTTGATGTAGCGCTTCCCTCCCGGGCACACATCGGTGCCGACTGTTTGGCACTGGCCAGCAACGCTGCACGCAGTGCCGCACACCTGCAAGCAGCGGCGGAAGCAGCGTTTCACAGCGCCGTCCCAGCAACTGATGCAGTGCTGGCACGTTCCGTGTTGTGCAGGCTCACGAATGCCGCTGCTGATCCACTGCAACCCAACTAGCCATGTCCTTAGGATGTAGTGTGTTCAGGACCTGAACCCTGGCACCCAGCCATGCGCACCGCCCACCCACCTTGACGACCCAAAGGTCACCCGCGAAGATGTCAGTGCTGGTCCGAGCCTCTCCCACGCACGCATTGGCCTTGCAAAGCCAGTAAGCACCAGTTGTGGCATTCAGACTGTTGCAGCTAGTGTCTGCGCAGTCGTAAATCAGCCTGTTTTCCACAAGGGTCACCCCCGGTGATGCCAGACCATTGGTCAGCACGCTCTGGAGCTTGTCATCGACCAGGCTCACAGTGGAAAGCTTGCCGCCATTGGCCCAAACAGCATAGCGCCAGCATACCTGGGCAAGTGCGCGCAGCAGGGACGTCGTCAGGTTTGTGTGCAGTATAGCTGTACAGCTGTACACCCCCTCATTGGCTATCAGCAGCAACGTTCAAGAACAAACCTCAAATCATGCCTATGCAACGTCCCAGCCCACAGCCACGCACCGGCTTGCCGTCCAGCACACTCTTCAGGTCATCGCCTTCCCCGGCAAAGCCCGCAGTGTTGGTTGTCACCTTGGCCAGCCCCAGCTGTGGTGCCACACCTCGGACACAAGCCTACAAGCAAACACACAGCAGTGGTGAAGAACGCCCATCAGTCGTATCACAACAGTGACGTTGGTAGAATGGAAACACCAGCACCAAACTTGCGTGCTACCAGGTGTCTCATCAGGGCCCGCCAGGGTGCTGTGATTCCCTGACCCTTCATTAGAACAAACACCAACGAGTTTGTGCGATACAGCCAGTATGCTGTATGCTCAGCGCAGCGAGCATGCAGGGCATGCATACAGCCAGGCGCACCGAGGTTTGGTTGAGCTGCAGTTTGGCAATGCCGTTGATGGTCTTGTACACCGTGGCCTTGTCAGTGTAGGTCAGGGAGATGTAAAACATCCACGTGACGTTGGGATTGTTGAAGTTGAAATCCTTGAGCTCTGTGCACCAGCAGCCATTCAAGAATATGCCTTTCAGTTTAATCTATATGGGCCAGCCATGTCAAGCGCGCATGCTGCCGCCAGCGCTGAAACGGTTGAGGGCAGAGCTGGGTGTGAATGAGAGGTAGGCGTCTGCCCTTCCCCTGGTGGGGGCCCTGCGCTGCCGCCTTGCGCATCCAGGTGGCATCTACACACACAGTGTCCCGGAATAGGGGCTTGTCAAGTCAGCATGCCAGAGAATGCGAGCTGTTGCCCAATACTCACGATCAACAACGGAGTTGCCAGACGTGCAGTTGTTCAGGTACGTCAAAGGATTCGTGGGGCTGGCAGGCAATGTCGTAGTGCACGTCTTGTTACCGCCCACGGTGCCATCTGAACGGATCGGCACTTGCACCACCGTCAGGACATCCCCAGCCTTCACGCTGTAGTAAGTGGTGTCATTCAGGTCCCACTTGATCACAAGGCTGCGGTCCGGGTAGTCACAGGGGAAGGTGGCCGAAAGGACTGGCGGCTTGTTGGAGCACACCGGCTGCACGCAGTGATATGCCAATGGAGCATGGAGACCATGCCGATGGGTGTTCTGAAGCATATCAAACAGTGTGGATGCAGCACAAGATGCGGCACATGGCATACAAAGTCTGCCAGCGCTTGGATGTCAGCGCATGCATGCAACTGCAGGATCTGTGGCATATAAACTGACATTGACGGCTGGGCTGATGGTGGTGGCCGCGGTTTTGGACACGGTTGTGGCGCTCCTCCATGGGGACCGGTCATCCGTGTAGGTGAGCTCGGCAGTCAATGTCCAGTTGCTGGAGAACGCATTGTTGTCCCAGTACCATTCGGGGCCTGCACCAGCAAATGGTCAACAAGCTGTGTTTGACCTTGCATTGGCACCCGACTGGCTGTGGCATCTGGACATGCTATGCGTGCTTGCCACGCCACGCAAACAAGAGGCCAGTCAGGTGCATACTTGAGGTCCGACCAGCAACATACCATTCAGCGTGGTGTTGGTGCTGTTGCAGCTGCCCGTGAAAAGCTTGGAGTTGGTTGCAGGGGTGCTGTCAACTGTGTATGGGCCGCACCTGTACGTTGCAGGCCCAGCATGCACAGCAAGCAATTCGTCACTCATGTCGTTCAGAAGCTCACAAGTACGGTAAGCTGTGTTGTGGAGCCTGCCCATGTCCTTGGAAGCGCGTGCGCACATGTGTGCGACTGTGCGCGTGGAGCGTGCTGTGCAGGTCTTCATATGTGCCTGCCCAGTGCTCCTCAGGGCAGCGGCCTGGGTCTGCTCAGCGTTCCTTCACGTCTAGACAACAGTGGTTGAAATGAGAGCAGCGCTGTCAGCAGAACTCACGTCTTGACCTGGCCATTAGAAGCCGTCTGCCTCAGGTATAACTGGTAGTTCTTGAAGATGTCGGTGCGGTTGCTGAGCGTCCAAGACACCGTTGTGGTGGGACGTGTGGTGCAGTTGGCCGCTGTGACAGGTGTGATGGACATTTTCGGGTTGTCCACCGGGCAAGTGGACTGCGTGTGTGGACGATGTGGAGGGGTAAAAGCTTGAGCTCAAATTTGGAGTGAAGGGCAGCCAAGCCCAGTACATGCTTGCAGGCAGTGGTTGAACCTAAAGAGCAGCTCATCTTGTCACTTACGGTCCATGACTGCTTGAGGAAGGCCTCAGTCTGGTCATCATCCCCCAGGTAGCCTACAGGGAGTCAAGTACACCACTCCCATCAGCATTGCTTCTAGCTCAGTTGTGAGGGGCCAGGTGCAGGTGCAATGCCCGTTCTGTGCGCCAAATGCCAGGTGCACCTACTACACGGAATCCATCTGCATGCTCTGCATTTTATATCACGAAGGTCCATGTATGCAAGGCTGCTTGGTGACATTGGGACTCGAAAAGGTTGAACGTACCCGTCTCTCCAGTTCTGGTGTCAATGTACGTCCAGTAAGCATAAAACTCCCTGCAGAGTGTATGCACGCGGAAGACGTCATCAGCGTGAACCCGCAAGTGCTATTAGACGCTCACTGCAATGCAGTCAAGTGCTATACACAGCCGCAGCTCTGTGCCGGACATCGCAAACGCTCACCAGGCTGTGTCCGTGCTGTTGCTCACGAAGTCCCACTCTCTGCCTGCAGGGGTTTGTGTGCATCAACACTTGGAGTGCAAGCCCTAGGAGCATGATGTGCACAGTCGCATGCATGCGATCGCTGTAGCCTTCCCACCATTTGTGCTGTTGTCAGTAGTTGACACGCAGCGACCGGTAAAATTCCAGGAACCCTTTGTTGGCTCAGTTGCTGAGTTGTTGTAGACCTGAACGGTGCACTCCTTGGTGGCTTGGTCCGAGACGCGCATCTGGAGCAGCGTCACGTACGCATTCTTGAAAGTGAACGGGTTGCTGTTGGACGGCTGCAGTGTGTTGTCAAAACTGCCAGCGCAGAATAGACAAAACAGCACGTCATACTCAGGATGCTAATCCGCCCAAGGGCGCCCATCCAATGCGTGCGCACAATGTCGGATGCAGCAGAGGGCAGTGGGGGAGTTTGTGGAGCGAGCAATGCACAGCTCATACCTGACGACGATTGTGGCTGCCCCGTTACAACCTGGAGTTGTTGCCGTGATGGCACCGGTTGGCGACTGCAAGGAGCAGCGACACCGTTGAGATATGAATTGGTTGCTTCAGTCAAGTAATGTCGGGTTGCGCTTTCAGCAAGCTACACGATGGCAGTACGTACACACCACAGCCTGGCAGGTGTTGTAAGCTGCAAACAGAGCACGGCATGTGTCCGTGTGTGTGTGCGCTACATCGTACGCCCATCATGGCGCATGTGTGGTGGAGGTATGCATAGCATTGAGCCCTCACCACTGGCTCGTCAGTGTAACTGAAGTTCTTGCGGCACACACGGAACCCTGAAGCAGGTGGATGTGCAAGATTGACATACTTGGCAGGTGTTCATCAAGGTGCGCGGGTATCTTGGACCCCACTGCCAGACAATGCCAGATCCCCCTGTTGCTGCGCTCATCCCATGTGCTGCATGGTTGTGCCGCGGCACTGGAATGGGCATACCGTAGTTTGTAAACGGCTGTGCACAGTAATGCCAGGTCTGTGCATGCAGTGTGGTGCTTCCTCCTCCACAACTACCTGCTGTCGTGCCCAGCATCAGGCATGGCTGACCGATCAGGCTAGGTATAACGTCGTAGTTATTCCAGTTACAATTGTTGTCAGGTTGCTGGCAACGCAATGCGGACGTGGTGATGCCGAAGCAGTCTGCGTGCCACAAGCGCAGTGCACACCGCCCATTTAGCAAGAGCATGACAATGTGTGTTATACATAAGATTCAACACTGGCCGCTTGCAGCATGTCACAGCATTTGTGGGCTGTGCAGTACTCACGCTCGCGGTTGGTCGCATTGTACTGCGTCTCCCATCTGTTGTCGACACTGTCAACCTTGGGTAGGCAGCCCCAGGTACCGTTGACTTTGGTGCTGTAGAGGGTGCACTGCACAGTGTCAGGGCAGGCAGTAGGCACATGTGCTGGCCCCACAACGTCTTGCGAGTGCACCAATAGAGTTGCGTGGCGTGAGGTTCATCCCTGAACAGAGGGCAGCGGCCTGCCATGAACCTCACCACAACACGGTAGGGACGGCGAGACTGGGCACCACCGGAGTAGTCCTTCCAGTTCCTTGTGCACGTTGAGCTGATGGTCGTGGCATTCATGGTGAGGGTCGCCACACCTGAGCCCACACCGATCTGGCACTTCCAACTGCGCAGCGCGCACCGCATCAGCAAGCATGGATTAGAGCCTCTGACAGGCCTCGCTTCCTTAATTAGGCAATGGTGCAGGGCAGGGATGCGGATGGGTGGTACTGACGACTACCACAATAGTCAACAGCCTACGCACGCACCCGCGGGAGTTGGGGCCGAGGCCTGATGAGGGGCACGCAGACGAGCAGCACTGCGATGTCTGGCCGTGCTGGCAGCAGCCGTCGCAACTTGACTTGGTCACGGTGCTGGGTACACCATCCGAGCCGGGGTTCTGGTACGTGAACCAGCCAGTGGCAGCCGGGCAGCAGCCCGCACTCGCAACAGCGCAGTTAGGGATTGCGGCTGCACAGGACACACAGGCAAGGCAGGCCAGGACAACGTAATGATCGTGAGCGTTACTCATCAAGTGGTGGTTGCGTACAAGAGAATGATTTGCACATGATTCGGCTGTGGCTGGCTGGCTGTGGATGGCAGGCAAATGTGTTGTGCATGCACCACGTGACGACAAAGTGACTGCTCATGCTTTTTGGGCTGGCTGCCCTCACTGCTCACTCTTCAGGCCACGGCTGCCCCCATCTCTCGTGGTAGTGAAGGGTGACTCCTCTGGGAGCAGCGTATCCGTGGTCATCATGGCTTGATCTGCACACACAGGAAACAATGCTGATCAGCCTGCATGTCTGACCATCGTGCACTTCCATGCGCATGCGCATGCACGCATACACCGAGGGAGTTCCCACCGCAAATAAGCTTTGTACAGCTGGCAACGCACGAGTCGCTATCTATAGAACCAGATTGCTATGAAGCAAATTGCGCCACGTGCTCACCAGTGTTTGTGGCAGATAGATCGGTAGCGGTATCAGAGCTTGTCAACCAGCTCGTCCAGCCACTTGCACGCTTGGCGAGCACCGCAGCCGGCGCATGCCCAACCAGCACCAAGAACAGCAGTATGGCCAGTACGCGCATCCGCGCAGTGTTGCTGCGGCCCCTCGAAGAGGCCGCTGATCCTGTTCTCATCATCTGCAAGCAACAGCAGCAACTGAGTAATGTGTTGGCGCATGACTACCGTGAACATGCCAGTTGTAGTATGCATAAAGAGAACTACGTACTGTATGGTATGCAGCGCTTCATCTGGTCCTGTACATCATGTGTTGTAATGACTGAAGTGCCATGCTTGGTAGTATTACCAGCACATGGTACCGGCCTGTGCCTGGCACAACTACCACCACCCCACATGCCATGCAGCACATTAGCCCTTGACGACGATATGCTGATCGGATTGTGCCTGTTGCTGCTCCTTCCCTGCTGCAAGGGCATGACATGCTACCCCAGCATGCAGTTCCAACTTGAAGTGGCCCCGCTCCCTTGCACAAGCTGCAGTCGCAGGCAGCAGCGCTGTAAATGTTTTGCCCCGTCCGCTTGATGCAAGTACCTTTCTTGGGCCCTGCACGAGCACGCGCAGCAACAGCCCCCCCTGCGCAGCAGAGCGACGACACGCGGTGCAACCGATGATTAGGGACATACTATCTCCAGTAATGCCTTGGCTGCTCCAGCTCTCTGCATCGCGCATTATCGGTGCTGGTTGGACGCTGTGCTTGCAGGCCGGCGCAGACTCGCGCCTCTGTTGGCAGAAGTCCGTAACCCTTCGTGGCTGTGCAGGCAGGTGCCCTTGCTGTTTTCCATGCAGGCAGCAGCTGGCGGGGCATGCAGGAAACCCCTCTAATCTGTCACCACGCACCAGGCGCTGCTGTGCTCTGGTATAGTCACGCAGGGGCACTCAAGATCTGAACAGCTTGCCAGCAGGATGAAATGGATGGGCTTGCACGGCTTCACCAAATAAAGTCCTCTGCTTCAGTTCACGCGTTGGTTCTGCTCCGCTGCACTTGGGTGATTGCTTTTTAAAACCTGCTCTCATGGCGACAAAAAAATCTCTTAGAAGACACTCAAATGGCCCTCGACAGTTGGCGTCCGTGCGGGCATCCAGCTGCCCTTCTACATCGCGCGAGTTTTGGGTTGCTATTACTACGCCTGCTAGGGCAGAGCGGCCGTACAGTTGAAGATGGCTCTCGCAAACTTGCAGCCCAACTGCCGTGCATGTACCATGTGCGCATGGTCGTCATCAGTGCTAGCATGCATTCTCTCTGCTGCCTGATGCCACTGTGGAAACGAGCCATCCCTTGCACGCCCTGTACCTTGTTGTCAAGGGACGGCATGGGATCGGCATCGTGGAACTACGTGTTGGGGGATCATGATCCAGTTTGTGTGCGCTGGATGTCTCACCACAAAATCTATGGCAACACCCAAGCGGAGTTGTGCTGATAGGTTCGCATCCATATCAAATCGTGCTGGTGAATGTGCTGGTAAATTGTGCTGGTGAATGTCGGCGCTGCAAGTGGCGCGAGGCAATAACAGCAGGGTAGCAGAAGTCACAACATGTTCCTTCCGCACTTGGTTCCAGCACCCCACACACCATGATCGACACCAGCAGCGCCCCCCCCCCCCCTCCCTGGTTATGCCGCCGTTTACCGCAACAGCTCAGCATATGCAACCTGCACTACGGCAGGGTCTGCAGTCACAGAGAGTGCAGCCTGAGGGGCTGCTGTCGTGCGCGCACGCTGCCGCGATACAGCCGGCACGCCACTGCTGCTCCCACCTGTTTGGCCTGTATTGTTCATCATGCCAGACGTGCTGCCCAAACGAGCCTCGCCAGACACTGCCCTATAATCCGCAGAGGGCCCTTCCTGTGTCCACCCTTTGTACAGGTTAAGGCCAGAAGGGCTATGTGACAAGCTTTGCAAGTCCTGTCCCATACCCCACCGTACACGCGCATCACTCTCCCCACCGCCCCTACCTCCCTGTTGCCTGTGCACATCTGTCAGCTGCCGGTGGCCATCTGATAGAGCAGTCACAAGGGGCCCTGCAGGGCCGCGCCCCATACCTAGACCAGCCCCGGCTGGACCCCGCCTGTGGTTGGTTGGCTGGCGTTGTTCGGGCGCCTGGGCTGCGAAGCCGAGCCGGCTAGTGGAAGGGTGCCGTGCACCACCTGGTTCATGTGGCCCAGGTGACACTGGCAGCTGGGCGCCATACCCGCTGACATTCTCCCAGCTTGGTTGCCGTGGCTGCGGCGCCTGCACAGCAGCGAGATCACAGCAATATACAGCAACAGGTCACTCCTAGCTTCCTACACTCAAAAGCTGGAGGCTGCAGCAGACCCAAGGCAGCCCTCATGACATGCATCAGCACGCAGCTGCTGCAAGTGTGCACCGACCAGGCCACAAAAGGCTCAGACCCTGGCACAGTGTACATCCAGGTGTACACCACTTCCAACCCTCTTTTGTGGCAGGCACAGCAAAGGCATGTGCAGAAGGCTGCACAGTACACACAATGTACACGTCTAGCAACACTCACCTGTGGTGACTGGCCCAGCGCCACATCCATGTCAAAGCCCGCTACACGCCCCACAGCAGTCCAAACGGCACGTAGCTTCGAAGTCCAGGGGGCTGCTCCAGCATCCGGCGCCCCGCCTGGTGAGCCGACACTGCGTGCATGTGTGAGCCAACCAGCATGGTGCCGCATGCCATCACAAGTTGTTACCTGGCATAGCGCTGTCCAGTGCGAAACACCCTAGATGCGGTCATCACTCTTGTACGCTGTAGGCACCCAATTGAAGTCGAGACACGCAAGCATGCAACGCTCACAGGCGCCTTGGACTTTACGGGCAAGAGTAGGACCAATGCACAGCTGTCATGGCACGCCAGTGGCTGTGGCAGCAGCAGCGGCATGCAGTGCAGTCATCCAGTATGCGACAGCAACCTGCCGGATGTCCACCTCACCTGGGGCCCTGCTCCCTCAGGCCAATCACTCGCAGGAGCGGGTGCACGTACTGCTGCAGGATGCCATCAAACATGCCACCCCCAGCAGCCGCCTGCACACAAGGAACGTGCCATAGCACCACGCACAGAGCAGGTCCGGGGCGCAAACATCCAGTCCAGATGGCAAGTAGGGAATCAAGGGCAAGGAGGCAGGGGGTACGACCGCATGCATGTTACCCAGGCGAGGCTCCCAGCCAGCCAGCCAGCTCCCACGCAGCCTGCACCCAGGGCTGCCAGTCACACATTTGGGTCATACAATTGAGTCGCAGGATACAAAGTTTGAGCCCCGGTCCCACCTGTGAGGCGGCTGCGCGCGCGCGTGATGCCGCAATGCGGCTCGATACGTAGTTGCGCAGGATCATGGCCACCACCAGCAGCAGCACGATTCCCGCGTCAAACCCAGCCACCACGCCCAAGCTGTTCTCCAGCCTGCGCGAACGGGGGCGTGGCAACGGTATGGGCGGGGCAAGGCGTGGGCTGCTGGCACGGGCATGGGTATTACCAGGGGTTGTTAACAAGGGGCGGAGAGCGTGGGGTGGGGTGGCCTTGGAATGGTACCATCTGGCATGGTTCCAGACAGCAGCAGCAACCCTGCCGTTGGACGTGATCAGCATCTGCAGCCCTGGTCTGACTGAGCACAGAACAGTGCGTTGGTGGTAACTCATGCCGATGGGGTGCAGGCAGCAGGGGCATGCACAGTCGGGCACTCACGGCCAGTCGCGCGTGCGGAAGATGAAGACGACGAGCGCGGCGTCGGCGAGCAGCAGCGCGATCACACTCAGCAGGCACACACCGCAGTTGAGGAAGATCTTGACGCCGGCCTCCTGCGCGGCCAAGGTAGGAGGCAGCAGTTGCAATGGGTACAGGGACAAGCCGAAGGTAAGAGTTCAAGACACGGACCAGGGCAATGATTTGGAGCAATGGCCAGAAGGTATGCATGGGACTGTCAGCTGGGACAGTTGTAAGTTCGTGGCCAGCTCAGGACAAGGTTCAATAAATGTCCATGGAGCATGCACGACATGCAGCCATGCAGTAAATCAGGCACTGAATCAGGTGGCGTGCTCCTGCAGCCCTTTACTGCAAGCCGCCATGCATGGAGGTTTACAAGGGCTAGCAGAGAGGTTTAAAATAAAGGGGTAGCAGAGTTAGCAAGGGCCACCTGTGCAGCCGAGCAGCCAGTCAGCACTGGCCATCAGACCAATAAACAACGGGGCGGCTCACCTGGACCCCTGACTGGATGCTTGCACGCAAGGTACCGCCTTGCGTGACCGCAGGTGGGGGTGCCTGCGGGCATCAGCGCGACAACTTCCGCAACTCTGCCCATGATCTGCAAGCAGCTGTGAGTGCCACTGCTGGGACCAGCACCAGCAGATTTATGCACAGGCTGAGGACTGCTCGACAACAGCGCTACAACACAGCTACTAGTGGATGCGGATGCCGGCGCCTGCGTGAAGTGACCACACTTACCGGCAGCTGCATGGCTTGTGACCGTGCTGAGCTGACCGCGGCGGCACCTGCCGCCCGCTGCTGCGTTTTGGCCATCACCTCTGCAGGCACATGGCACAGGACAGCACTCGTCAGAGTGATCGTGTAACTACCTACCCACCCGCCCATCGTCCGCAGGTTTCTTCAACCAATACATGTCGCATCTAACAGGCTTGAGACGCAACCAATCGCGTCTATGCCAGCTGGCGCGCCCAACGAACGGAGACAGGTATTGATGGAGAAACGGGGCATGAGCAATGCGAAATGGGCCCGAGACGCATGACAAGGCTCGCACCTGCTTGAGCAGCAGCCTCTGCTGCATGTGCAGCAACCTCGACAGACGTTCGCATGATCTCAGTACCAGCACCAACCGCAGGGCTGAGTGCCTCGTGGCCAGCCGCCACGTTGTGTGCTGCCCCCGCATCATGTGCTGCCCCCCCGTCATATGATGCCGCAGCATTGTTGGGCGCGTTGGCAGCAGTTCCCGGACCAGCCTTCCCGCTGCGTATGCTGCTGTCCTCGCCACCACCCGCACCACCACCACCATTCGCACCGCCTACAGAACCAAAGGGCCCAAATGCCAGGCCAGCCAACCACCTGCCACGTGAGGATGCCTTGGTCATAGGGGGCTGGCCTGGGGCCTTGCCCAATGCTACCGACACGTGGGGCGCGAGGGGCAGCTGTCTAGACACTGCAGGGGACATGGAGGTGCTCTGTAGTGGGCCTGGAAGCATGCCCTGCAGTTGGGCACGTCCCCCCCTGGCAGATATGGCGGGGCGGGCACTACTACTGCGCTGTGACAGCAAGGGGGCTCCCCTGCTGGACAGTCCAGCAGACGAGGTGGACGCAGCTGCACGTGGGTCTGGCGGCACGACAAAGGGGGAGGCAGAGCCCCCGAGGCTGGATGCAGCTGCTGCTCGGCCAGTAGGTGAGATGGGTGACACCGCGGCACTGCTGGGGCTGTTGCCACCGCCGGCTGCATCCCCTCGGCCCCGCAGGCCGCCTGTTACGGAGCCACCAGAAGGGGAGGGCTGGTGAATGATGATTGAGGCAGGTGCCTCAGAGATGGGAGGTGACACGGCAAAGAATGCCGCGGCAGCAGTGGTGCTGCGCATGTGCCCAGGGGCTCGCCTGGGCGTGGCCTGCTCCCCAGCAGCTGCTGCCTCTGGCATCGCCAGCAACAGCCAGCTGCTACCACTACCAGCCCTGGGACTTGCCCTGCCCCCCCCAGCTGGCACACCCTGCCCGCTGAGTTGTGGGAGGCCCACACGGGCAGATGACATGCCGCTGGTACCATCACTCTGGTGCTGTGCAAAGCTGGGCGTGCCTGCAAGGCCAGTGGATGGTTGACACACGTTGGCAGAGGCCTCTGAGCCCAGCGCAGCCTGCCGCTGGGGTGTGGTCTGCAGGCCTGAGAAGCTGTTGGTGCCCTCAGCGCCTGCGCCTGTGGGCGGCCTGGTGTGCAGGGCGCCCACGGCACTGGCCCGGCTGCCGTCCTCCCCTGCACCGTTCCCCTGCTCTGAGCGTCCCCCCAGGGGGCTGTGGTTGTCACCCTCTCTGCTCATCTCCCGGCCGTCGTTTCTGGCCAGGGCCTGGCCCGGGCGCAACTTTTGTGGGGACTCTTGGATCGTCACGCGCATCACACTGCTGCTCGTGATGCGCCGCATACTGCCGCCGCTGCCAGCACCCACCAGTGTGCGCGACCCATCCTGCAGGGCTGGACTCCCTTGGCTAGGCAGGTCACCTCCAGTGCTAGATACATGTGGCAAGCCTGACCGGCTCACGCGATGCATACCTGGGCCAGAGTACCTGCAGCACACATCATATGCCAGGGGAACCCAGGGGCAGGGGATTTGGGTCAGCAGCGTTCTAAGCTCTTAGCGGACACTGCGCACGCAGATGGCGCAGCACATCACTGACACATACAATCCATAATACGATATCTGTACATAAGTGTGATGCTTCATGGTAGACAGACCTGGTGATCAGTGGCTTAGGAAGACTGGTGCCGTCCACCTCAGCCACCCCTTCTGCGTGCTGCCCTGGATCTTGACCCATGCTGCCAGATGCCACAACACTGCCGGTCTGTGGCTGTTGCGCCCCAGCACCTGCTACAGGCTCCTGGGCTTTGCTCGGCGTCGCTGCTGACCTGAACATGCCGAAGGGCCGCGTCAGCATGCTGTATGCCGCTTCCGTGACGGATGGGCGTGCAGAGGACGGGGCAGCACTGGTAGCGGCCCTTGAAGCTGCGTTGTGGCCATTGCTGGTTTGAGGTGCAGCACTGGTGCTGCCACCCCCTGAGGCCTGCTGGGACTCCTGCACTGCAGGGGGTAGTGCAGGCTGGGTGGGGCGCTGTGTAGCACATCCACCAGAAGCTTTGGCGGGGCGCACCACCTCCCAAGCACTGCTGTCTCCCTTTGTGGTGAGAAGGCCCTTGAGGGGCTGGTGAGAAGCTGGTGGGGCTGGTGCTGGCAGCTGGGCAGGCCTGCCAGCGCTGGATGTCCGTCCATATCCAGCGGTGCCATGCTGGCTGTCTGAAGGGCCTGATGCTGTCACATGGGGAGCTGATGAGATAGAGTAGTGTTCAGACCGAGAGCGGGCGTGCGCAGCTGCTGCTGCGCACCCTGCTATCCCTGTGCTGCCTGCACCGTGCTGCTGGTGGGGATGCAAGGCGCCTGAAGACGCCACACTGCAGGCAGGCAGCATGCGCACCGTGATAACATGGGTGTAATGCTCAGCCGTCATCACATGTATGCTGTTCAGCACCGTGCACAGCCGCATGACTGCAGCCGGGCCGCCCATGTTGAATGTGCCAACAGAGCAAGGGAAGTCACGAGTCACCTTGTGATACTGCCAAGGCTGGAGTTGTGCATGTGGTGATGCGGCTGGTGATGGTGATTGTGGTTGGAGTGTGATGTCTGGGGTGTGACAGTAGCGGCTGACTCCACCAAAGTGGATGCCAGGTTAGCAGCTGCAGTGAACACAACCGGCTGCAGCATTGCCTCTGCAGGTGTGGCGCATGCACAGCAGCAGCATGCATCGCAAATGGCCAAACACAGCAAATGGCCGTGCATTAAGCTAACAGAACTCTCAGACTTGGCTGTTGGATGCAGGTATGAGCCCAAGCCATCGCATGGTGATACTCTTGTAGACGTGGACGCTGTTCAACAGAAGACTGGCCTGGTGACGCGACAGAAGCTGCCCGCACCTTCTAGCTGACCCGTGCGCCCAACATCATGCTCGACGAACGCCTGAGCCAGCATGGCAGCGATCAGGTCTCGTGCCCCGCCAGCCTCCGGCGCCCCTGGGTCACGTATGCGTGCCACCGCTGCCTGCGCTTCCGCAAGCCCCACCTACAGCCACCCAGACCCAACATGTTGCTAGCGTGTATCTCCAGCTTCTGCCCACAAACGTATGAATGACGAATGACTCGCTCACCTGAGCTGTGCGGCTCCCTATACACCACCAGACCGGTGTTGACACAGCCAGCTGGCATCAGGTGGCGCATTCTGTCATCTTGGCTCCCAACCCTGAGTCCCGAGTCCCCAAAATCGGCCAGCGTGTTGGACATGAAGGCCAGTCGTGGTCCGTGCTCGGGCACCACCCACCTGGCCCAGGACCACGCGAGCTGCAGCCGCCACGACCATGAGCGGCCCCACTGCGCGCAGCAGGTGTGCGAGGGTGATGGCACCACGACCGTCTCGGTCCAACGCCCAGAACACGAGCCGCATGCGGTCCTCCATAGGGCCGACACAGCTGAAGGCCGCATATGCAACAAGCGCGTCGAGCGGCACGACCTGCAGACGCACAGGGGCATGCAGCACACGGCTGGCAAGCACGCTTACAAGCGGTGCACAGGAGGCAGCACGTTTGCATGCAGGGTAAGCCGTGTCGGGTAAAACTGGGTTGAGCAGTATGGACTGGTGTTAGCATGGTGGGAATGACGCTTGTGTAGTGTGTATGGAATAAGCAGAGAGCATTGGGTACCCTTTCTAAAAAAATACTCGTATGACGTTTTGTCGGACGTTTTGTAGTAAGTATGAGTGAGGGTACCCATACCTTGTTCATGCCGAAGCCCTCCCCTGGTGAAGCCAGCATGGCCACCACATCCTCCACTGCCAGCTCCTGCAGCAGGTGGCAATCAGGATGCAGTACAACTGTACTGCCAGGCGTGCTGCCGGGGGTCACAATCACGCGCAGCTGCCGTGCTCATCTATCTGCTGCCTTGCCGACCATCGCCATGACACATTGCCCCACATTCCACATCAGCCTGCCCAGCACACGGATCTGCTGCTGCACATCACTACCATGTGGTCAACGGCGCCAGCCCCACCTCTGGCAGCCCATCCACGTGATGCAGCAGCCAGGTGGCTGACTCAAATGGCAGCACATCTGGCACATGCCGCCGCGAGACTGTTGGACTGGCACCTGTCGTGCATAACCGTGCAGGCAAGAATGCAACGTGCAATTTCAACATGTCATGGCAGCGCCGCAGCGTATATTGCCGAGACATGGCATGTCTGGCAGGACAAAGTGCCAGCTCCATGCAGGGCCATGCAAGCATGGGGGCTACTCCCAGAGAAGAGGCAGGTAACCAGATGCAGCTCCTAATGGTCTGCTACACTACGATTTGCTATACTCACCAACAGCACGCAGCGTGGCCTCTGCGAACCCTGAGGTTGACTGTCGTGCCCTCGGTATGGCGCCATTGTAGTACTCGGCAAGTGCGATCAAAGCCTCCAGCTCCTTCATCGTAAGGCATGATCAAGTAAGACTGATCAGCCGCTGCATACGTATGTCATTGAGCGGATTGCAGCCAATTGCAAGCAATATTTGCAATTATAGCACCAATCGCTCCCCTGTCCACGTACACCATGTTAGGGTTTTGGTTCCGGGTCGATTGGAGTGGAGGGTAGGAAAATTCTTGCTACATTTGCCAGTGCTCTCTTATGACAAGCTGACATTGATTATCAAAAGTAGAAACTCGGAGGGCGTACTAAACGTGCGCTCAAGGCAGGTCTGCTACTGTCACTAGCATACAAAACAAAACCTGAAGGCAGGTGTCACTACGGCATCTCAGGTGCCACAGGGGCTCTGTCCTTCCAGAAATGCTCTCCAACAGGCACTGCACGGGTGAGGCTGGTCCGGACGCCCAATGCGACGCAGGTTGCTCTTGAAGTCAACTCAACAATTGCTGAGGTGGCCCCTGATCTCCCATTCCCCTGCTGCATATCCATTGCAGGTGGAGCACGTCGCAATGGCTTTGCGACCAGCTGCACGCCCCTGCCAGTACGTGTCGTAAAAGCCAGACCTGTCGTGAAGGTGCATGTGCAGTCACCAGAAAAGACAGACGCCAAGCCGCGGGCGCCTGACACTGTCCCAGCCGCGCCCAGCAAGAAGGAAGTGGGCAATGAGGAACCCAGGCCTCCCAAGCGTCAGCTGCGCGACCCCAGGCATGTGCCCAGGCTGGCGTATGGGGGGATGCGTGCCCATGTGCACCACACATGTATGCAGGCAGCCCAGCACCACGATCAGCATCCCCCTGGTGATCGTGAGATGTCTTCCTGCTGCTTCACCGCGCAGGCCTTTTGTGTTTGTGGCACTGGACCAGGTCCTGGATGCAGCGAGCGATGTGTGGAGGCACGTGGGGCGTCAGCTTGTACCACTCCCCTCCCAGATCACGGTTGACTCGCTGGTGTCAACTGGTAAGGCCCCACGGCACAGGCAATGACACATCCTGCAATGACAGGTCTTGCAGAGATGGAAGCTCTAACCTGATTCCCCACCAACAGGACCTGCAACCGTGCGCCTATTGCAACTGCGCCGAACATGCATCGATGCTCAGGGGACAAGATGCGATCGAAAAAGACCAAGCCGGTGGTCCTGATCCTTGGATCTGGCTGGGGTGCACACTCCCTGATCAAGGTGGGTGCACCCTGTGGCTTGTCAGGCTTGTGATACTGTGTGCAGGGTCTAGTTACGGTTGACCAAGTAATCTGCACTTCTACAGACTGGTCAACGAGCATTCCTGAAATGCACGCTGCTGCTCGCTGCCGCAGGTCATCGACACGGAGATCTACGATGTGGTGCTGGTGTCCCCGCGCAACCACTTTCTGTTCACGCCCATGCTGCCATCCACAGCTGTTGGCACAGTGGAGTTCAGATCGCTGCTGGAGCCGATCAGAACCTCCAACCCCTTTGTCACGTACTTTGAAGCCAGCTGTGATTCCATTGATGTCAACAAAAAGGTGGCTATGTGTACTGCAGCGTTCAAGTACGATGGGGGCAGGCAGCCCCAGTTTGAGGTGCCATATGATGTGCTGGTGGTTGCGGTGGGAGAGCAGCCCAACACGTTTGGCGTCCCTGGTGTGCGGGAGCACTGCTTTTTTATGAAGGAAATCACAGACACAGTGGCCCTCAGGAACCGCATCGGAGAGTGCTTTGAGCTGGCCGCGCTGCCAGGCACCAGCGAGGCAGACCGCAAGAGGTGGGTGCCGACCGCAAGGGGTTGCACCACATGTACTGTCACTGGTGCAGCACGGGAGGGTGGGAAGGGGGGCTGGAGAGGTGGCTACCAACCACGGCCAGTGCAGGCGTATGACATGCCTCCGCAACGAATTACCCTGGGGTGTTGATAACGTTGCGCAGGCTGCTGTCGTTTGTGGTGGTGGGCGGCGGGCCCACGGGCGTTGAGTTTGCGGGCACCCTTGCGGACTTCCTGCGCAACGACCTGAAGAAGAAATACCCCGCGCTCATGAAGTACGTGAGCGTGTCGATGCTGCAGAGCGCGCAGACCATCCTCACTCAATTCGACAGCCGGCTGGCACAGCGGGCGCTTGACAACTTTGCAAGAACGGGTGTGGAGGTCCGCACCGGCGTGCGTGTGGTGGAGGTGACACGTACTGAGGTGCGTGGTGTCTTTCCCTGCAGCTCATAAGTTCAGCGGCACTCCCTGCAAGATGGCGTTCTGCAGTGATCTCAGGCCGGATTGGTTTTTGATGCGACTGTTCTGCACAGCTTACCTTTCATCATGCATTTAGCTAATTGTGGCATTCGTTGTATTGTGCAGGTGGTGCTGAAGGATGGCGAGCGGCTGCCGTACGGCGTGTGCGTGTGGAGCACGGGCAACTCATCGCAGCCCCTGGTGCAGGCACTGGTAGACAACATCCCTGAGCAGGCCGAGCTGGCCAGCTCAAAGCCTGCAGGATCAAGGAAGCTGGCTGTGGACCCCTTCCTGCGTGTGGTGGGAGCGAAGGACATCATCGCATTGGGTGACTGCTGCTCGATTCTGGACATGCCGCTGCCAGCGACAGCACAGGTGGCGGGCCAGCAGGGCGCATATGTTGCACACATGGTGAGCGGCTGGCACATACTGGGTGTTGGGGGGCTGCATGCACGACAGGAGATGTGACCTAAGAAGGCTATGATGAATGGCACGCTCAGCCTGTGATGAATGGCATGCTCACCCTAGCAAGGGGGGCCGCACTTCTCTTGCAAACCAGGCGAGGGGCTCTGCTTGATCTTGATGCCTGCAGATCAACAGGGGCTACTTGGTGGGCGTTGGCGGCATGGAAAGGCCACCTCCCTCCCGCCCCTTGCTCAAAGGCCCCCTGGGTCTGCCCCTGCCCTCCCCTGTGGCGGTGAGGCTCAGAAGCAGCAAGCACCAACATTCTTCATGCGGGGCTGCTTGTTTTGCAGCTGCTGTGGCTGCCTGGTGCAGGATAGAGCACGCGGGACTGGTGTGGCTGTGGGCAACTCAGCGCAGGACTCCCTTGACTTGCAGCACGGCGTACGCGCAAACTGTGTGTAGGCATAAACTGACTTGCATGGCTGACTTGTGTGGCTGACTTGCGTGCCTGACTTGTGTGGCTACTGTGCCCCTGTTGTGTGCAGGACCTGAACGCAGGCAAGCTCACAGTCATGTCATACAGCTCCATGGACGAGGCTGACATGGACCTCACCAAGCAGCCCACAGATGTCACATATTTCACACGGCCCTTTGACTTCCTGTCGCTGGGCATCATGGCATATGTGGGCAATGACATGGCGCTGACCCAGATCGAGACTGGTGCACAGGCCACGCTCTCAGTCAAGGTGCGCCTGCGCTGCTGAATTTGTCCCTGGAGAAAGCTAGCCTTCAGAGCAGTGAGGTCATACTCTGACATGAGGATCTGTGCAACTTCACTGCCCTGAGGGCTAGCTTTCTCCAGGGAGTAGCGCTGTAGCTGCAGCTGGCTGACTCAGATGCATGGCAACAAGGTTGTGTCTGACGCCTGGGAGCTTGACTTGGTGTCTTGCTCTGAGCCTCCCGGCCCACTCGTTCATGCACCGCAGCTGTACGGCCGCCTCGCGTTCCTGCTATGGCGCAGCGTGTACATCACCAAGCAGGTGTCGTTCCGGAACCGCGTGCTCATCCTCTTTGACTGGCTCAAGACGCGCTTCTTTGGCCGCGACACGTCGCTCTTTTGAGCTGCTGAGTGGCTGAGCGGCAAAGCTGCTTGCGCCAAGCGGAAGGAAGGGGCCCTACCTTTAGGCTTGCACCCAGCGTCAGGCACGGACCCACACGGCCCTACAGGCACATGCAAAAGTCGCCAGGAGTGGGTTGGCCGTAGGGGCAGCATGCGCGTGGCGTGTGGAATGGGGAGGTTGGGCCAGAACAAGCTGTTGCATGTGAGAGCGCTGCCATATTGGATGGATCTCTACAGCGGCTGGACCATCTAAATGTTATAGGGATTGCAGAGGTCGGTTTGTGGCAAGCTGGCGCACATGCACATTTCGTCCTTTGAACACCCATCAGCATGTGCGGCATGCCGATGAGTATGAGCATGTTGCTGTTAATATAGTTTTACTTATTATCCAGCAGTTATTAAAGCGACGGGGTATGGATTGTGCAGGCCTCAGTTGATGTGCGCCGGCCATGCAGGCAGCAATACATGATGAGCATGGCAGTACAGTATGGCACATGATCATATGCGGCATGCGGTTGGCTGGGGCGGGAGCGTAGGATTCAGAATTCATTACCATGAAGCTGTGGGAGGTTGTGCCTGTTGCCCGCCGTGGCTGCTGCACGAGCATTGGGCCTGCACGCTGGCAACTGCTGTCAAAGAATACTGGAGAGGGATCATAGCAAGTCATAGTCATGCACCTCGATCTTGCCACGCATGCTGTTCTCTATATAGGCTGTAACACATGTACGTGTAAGAGTCTCATAGTTGATCACATCATGGTTTGGCGCACTGGTCTCATCATTACATCATGCTCACCGCATCTCACACCAGCACCATGCAGGGTGGCACTGCACCCCAGCAAGCCGGATCAAACCACATGCATTCACACATAAAGGACTGCAGCCATGCTGACCATGCTGGCCAGCACAGCTCCATGATATGTCCAGTCACAACAGTACGTTTGTCGTGTGCACCGTGCAGCCTGACAACCACGTCGTGCAGGTGCGGCTGCGCATCATCGCATGCCTGTGCGCCTTCCAGCCTTCCTCATGCACTCTCCTGCCTTCCTTCTTCCTGAAGAAGCTGCACTCGGCACCTTCCCACCCCACTTGCATGCCTCACATGTCATCCCACACAAACATAAAAAAAGGCACCAGCACGCCTCTGCAACAATTCTAAATGTTCACCTGAACGGCTAGCAGAATAATGAGCGAGCAACTGACACTTCAGGTAGTAGCCAAATACGCAGGTCATGCCACTCTCGCACTGGCTGCAGCGTACGTGACCAAGAAAGCGGTTCACTATCTCAGCATCAAATGGCAGGCCAAGGGCAAACCCTTACCAACACCCCCTTTGCACCCACTGTGGCAAAACATCCCACTGGTTAGCGACAGGATTGCGAATGGGGAGCATTTTGATGGCATCGTGGTGGATCTCTCTGCTGACAAAAGCTTAAACTTGGGGAAGATATTCACATTCAAGCTTGTGTTCATAGAGATGGTGGTCGTGAACGACGCGGACGCTATTCGTGAGGTTAGGCGCATGGAACGGAGCTTAGGGTTTTGGTTTGCTTGCATTCATGCATGCCACTTAATGGAGCATCTGGGGACGCCAGCCATAATGTGCCTGTTGATGGTGCGCATGAGATGCAGCACGCATGCGCTCCACTGCCCCTGCTCTTGCACTGCCCGCATGCCGATGGGCGAGATTGGGGGCACACGCGTCTTGAGGCCCTCGTGAGCTGTCTTGTTACACATCCCCACCAGTGCGGTTGCAGTGCTGCCCTGATTTTTCTCAAAACTTCTCTGTAACCTTTCTCTTGACGTACTTATTGGGTATTGACCCCAGGTCCTCATGACCCAGAACTATGCCAAGTCCCCAACATACTCCTCCCTCTACCCTTTCATTGGTGCGTGTCCTGTGCTGCACAGCAGCCAACACGGCGTCATGCATGAATGCAGACAGCATGCAGAGTTAGGCCTGGTGCTTGAGCCAGGCCAGGCCATGTGCTCAAGCCTGCCTTGCAAGATGTGCCAGCTGTGGCCAGGTGCAGCTGTGCAGGTTGCGGTGTTAGGATTTATGGTCCATACGTCCTGAACATCTCCGGAGTGACTATTGCATATGGTCACCTACCATACATCCTAACATGGGGGCCTTAGGGCACAATGTGAACTGAACTGATGTTGTGTTCAGGCGTGCGAGCAGGCGCACGGAACCCGCACGCTTTTGCAGCACAACGCCCTGCTGCGCGCCCCTTTGCCGTTGCTGCTAAGCTGCCAGGATTTGCTGTGTAGAAGCTGCCTATGGCAGTTCCAATGTCACAGCAACATTCGTGCAATGTGGCTGCAGGTGACAAGAGCATCCTGGTCGCGGACCCGCACACGTGGGCGATCCAGCGAAAGGCGTTTAACCCAGGATTCAGCTTCCAGGTGCGGCCGAGGTCCATGATTGTGGGCCAGCAGGGGCTGCCGGCATGTGCCCGCCCACCTTGGCCTGCCCTCTGCTCATCTGCAATCCTTGCCCAGCCGCTGCATGTCAACCTCACACCCGGAGCCTCGAGCCCCAAGTTCTTTGCCCTGATGCGTTCCAAGCGGCTGATGTAGAATCCTCGGCTTGTGCAGTGCATGCCTACGCATCCTTGTCAGCATGCAGGGAACCTTATAGCTTTTAAGGTTGCCCAAGCTCTTCTTACCTAAGCATGTGCTGCTGCTGGGTGTGGCATGTGCAGTTCCTGCGCAGCATGGTGCCCGTGTTTGTGGACAAGACCAACCATCTGTTCAACAAGTAAGTGCAGCCCTGAAGTAGGGAACCTTCACGCACCACCCGCAAGCCGCCGTCGTGCAATGACGGGCAGATGCCATGCCACACATTAGACAGTAGCATACTCACAGCAGCGTTTATGTTCCAATGACCTGAATGTGACAACTCCCTATGTTGACAGGACCATGCAGTACTCACCATTACGTATTTGTTGTTTGTATGAGATATCACTTGTGCTAGTAGTACTGTATTATGCTGCCTGCTGCACTACAACATGGTACATTGATACATTCATGGCTGCACTTTGGATGCTGCAGGCTTGCGCCGCTGGTGGACAGCGGGCAGCCCGTGCTGCTGCACAGAGAGGCCACTCTGCTCACCCTGGACATCATCTGCCAGGTGAGCAGGCCGGGGTTGGCTCGTGGCTGGCTGGGGGCTGGCATGGAGAGCCCACTGGCTCTCTATATAATTGCTCTCTATTTAAGCCTATTTAACTTCTTCTATATCATCTAGTGATCATCTATTCATATCATCTATGTCATCTAGTGATATATGGTATCGTCTACAAGGTGTGCAGGCCGGGGGCTCGCTCCGGTGAGCTGGTGAGCTGCCCATTGTTTCCGTTTTGACACTTACACGTGCCGCTGGGCTGCCAATCAACCGATCCGCAGGTTGCGCTGTCGGAGGACTTTGGGTGCCTTGGGCCCAATGGGCCCCCACCCCTGTACACCGTATTCGATGAGCTGCTGCGCCGCACGTCAGAGTTCAGCAAGTCTCCACACCGCATGTGGTACGTGCCTACTGCCTGCTCGTTCCATTCGTGGTCCTGTCTTGCTTCCAGGCGGCCCTGAGCATGCTATCAGCATCACAACTCTCACAGCGTGGCGTGGCTCTCCCGTGGATGCAGCTGCCTCCGAACAGCTTCCGCTCCTTGCTGAGACACCAGTTCCCCCTTGCGGCTTGTTCACACATCACTTGTTCACACACGTGTGCACACACTTGTTCACGCACGTGTTCGCACACTCCCAAGTGCTCGTGGCCTGCTGTCCCTCTGGCCACCCCTGCGCAGGATGCGGCACCTTCCCTGGAACTATGCGCGCTGGCGGTCGCTGCAACGCACGTTTGATGGCCATGTGGCCGCCATCATCCGGAAGCGCCTCGCAGACATGGACGCCGCGGCCCGCACAGGCCAGCCGGTGTGTGCATGTTTGATCTACTAGGGCCTTCAGTGTGCGGCCCACGGGTTTGTCGCATTTGGTGTAGGCTTTTGGGTTTTGGGGTGCAGGGTGGAAGGTTTGGGAGCGCCGGGTGCGTCTGTCTGTGACCATGTTCCATGCAGGCGGGGCAGGCGGTATGCGCGTGTTGTCTCCTGCTCCAGCTGTGCTCCATACCATACCCACTTTTGTTTCGCTGCCTTGGGTATTTCATCTCTCACAACCCCAGCTATCCTCCGGGCCCCCGGAGCAACCACCAGCTCCCCCAAAGCAAGCCACCCCCCAGTTCCCCAACCCGCCCACCATCCTGCCCATCCTCAAACACCCCTCTACCTTCCAGCACCGCCCCCACAACACCAACGAACCTCAACCTCCTCCTGTGTGGTTGCGCTCAGGCTGACCACTTGCAGCGAGATATCCTGGGCCTGGCCATCCAGACATCACGGTCTGAGGGGGGCGGCGGCTCCGGGCTCAAGTGGCAGGAGCTGCTGTCTCAGATCAAGACCTTCCTGTTCGCGGGCCACGGTGCGTTATGAATGGGTTGAGGGCATGTTCTGGCATGGGCTGGGGGCAGCAGCAGCGCCAGGCGCGAGCGCGGACACAGCCGCGAGCAGCTGAGTTGGCAACACCAAACGCAGCGCACAACGAAGTGCAGTGGCAAGGTGCACAGGGGGCGAGTTGTGCGGGGCGCACAAATGTCAACAGCCGCTGGCTGCAGCACACACAGACAAGCACATGCAGCTAACGCGCTTGAATGTTCGAGCCCCTGCTAGTCATCATGCCCCTGCGTGTTCTTGCCCTGATGCACCTGCAGACACGACCGCCACGACCGTGTCGTTCGCGGTGTATGAGATCAGCCGCAACCCACAGGTGGAAGCCAAGGTGGTGGAGGAGGTGGACAGGTGGGCGGCTGGGCGCGGCTTCCATACAGATTTACGTACTTCACCGTACTTCAGTAAACAATTATCTGCACTAGCATTGTTGTTGGAACATGTTTACTCGTTGCACAGGACATACAGCAGTGTGCCTGGGTTGAACAACCTACAGTATCTCACGCCGTGTTACATGCAGCGTGCACCTGATCGAGAGCCCGAACCTCAGCGTAACTGGACTTGTTCCCCAACTGTCTCCATGTACTGCGCACGCTGCGTACTGCGTATTGTGTTTTCCACACACCGTGAGCTGCATACCGAACCGCATGCTGCATGCGTCGCCGCAGGGTGCTGGGGGGGCGGGCACCCACCGCTGATGACCTGTCTCAGCTCAAGTACATCCACGCGGTAGTAAAGGAGGCGCTACGCTACTGGCCGCCTGCGGGCACAGCACGCATTGCCCCTCCAGGAGCTACACTCAAGGTGTGCATAATTCAATCCACTTTTTGCATTATATAATCCCACTTTTCGCTCCACACCTCACCTGCGCCAGCCGAATACAGTGTGTGGACTACATCACAAGCCATCCGGGCTCCCGATGGGCTTGGAATGGACCTGGTTGCAGTACATGTGTGCAGTACAGTGGTTGCAGTACATGGCATGATAGGTGCCTCCATTTGGGTCGCCGTAGCAGGCAGCAACCATGCTGCCATCACAACCTGGAGCATGACAACTGCCTTGCAATCTTGGCTGCGGCTGTGCAGGGCTTCGATGTGGGGGGCAAGATCATGTACCTGCCCCACCTGCCCATCCACAGAGACCCTGACTACTGGTGCGGGCCTTGGAAACCCATTGAACCAGTTGTGTATCCATTCAGGATGCATCCAGGATGCTAAGGGTTTTGTCTGTGCAACTAGGAGAGGTGGCACACTGTGGTGGCACAGACGTGTGAGAGGGTGGCTGGCATGGTTGGGTTCACCGCCATAGTGTTGCCCCCGTGTCTTTTGGGCGAGCATTGTTGTTGGCTGTGTGTTTGGTTGAGCAGCTCCTGCTGGCGAGCATGTGTCTGACCTGTGCGCATGTGACCTCTGACCTGCCTGTTTGTCCGTCCAATCTGTATAACCACCAACCGACCTGCATGGCATCTGTGTAACCTGGCATCGGTTGTGGTGGGGCACAGCAAGCGGCCCACAGTGACACACGCAGCCTCTGAAGCTGGCATGACACGCCTGTATGTCTGCCCTATGTGTGGCATGCATGCCAGCTGTCTGACCTGCGTGCTATCTGTTCTGCCTTCATATCTGTCTGTCTGACATGCGCAGGGGCCCCGACGCCGGGGAGTTCCGGCCCGAGCGCTGGCAGGATGAGGCATATGTGGCAGCCCTGCACCCGTGCGCGTATCAAGTACGTGGGCTATTAGGTGCTTCTGGGGGGTGCTGCAGTGCGCTGTGCGATGCCACAGGCAGGCAGGCATTGTTTACAGTCGTGCGGACTGCAGCAGTTAGGCTTGCGGTTGATGGTGGTCTAGGTGTGGTTATCAGCCACACAGCACTGTTACGTAGATGTGTAATGATGACAGGAGCGGATAGCTGTGTGATGATGGCAGGAGCTGACAGCTGCGTTATGATGACAGGAGCCTCACAGTTCCACACCTACCTGACCTACCTGTGCGCGCAGCCATTCTCCAAGGGCGCACGTGACTGCATTGGGCAGACGTTCGCGATCATGGAGGCCAAGGCAGTGCTGGCGATGTGGTACCAACGGTACACCTTCAGGTGCGTATAAGCTGTCTGACCCTGAACCCAGGACTTGCCGGCTTACTAATATTAACACGGCGTGCCGGCTTAAGCCTTGCTTCAATCCTGCCTCAGCGTAAGATACCACCAGTGTTACATGCTCAGTCGAGCACCAGGCCAGGCGTTGAAATCCCCACTTCCAACCTGCTGACACCTCGACTTCAATAAACGTGCCAGCCAGCCACATGCCAGCATACGGAGTGCAAAGAACCAAACGATGTCACACTCAAACCTACCCGTGCAGGTATGCGGGTGCACAGCCAGAGGCGCAGGCGTACCACATCACATCTTATCCGATGTACCACGTGCCCGTGACCATCCACTCACGCAAGGCCGCGCCAGCAAGCGCTGCAGCAACAAGGGCACCGCAGGCTACTGAGTCTGCGCCTGCGCCGGCACCAGCGGCTGGTGGGACAGCACACTGAGGCTGCTGGGAACAGCCATGGGGCAGTAGCCTATGCCGGCTGTCTGCCAGGTAGGCCAGCGCGAGTTGGCCCACAGCTGCTGCTGAGATGCGGCAGTGGAGACCAGCTGGGGATGAGCGGAGGAGTGGGGAGTAATGGCAGCACGATCCATACTTTAATACTTGTACTGTGCACTGTGATGTGTGAGGGTAACATTCAGGTGACTTCACGGTCAGAAGTTGACATTTTGGGGCTGGGGTTTCTGTTTGCAGCGTGCACCATTCATGAGGCAGCTCCAGCTAATGCGCTCGAGTTCCTACAGGACCTGATTCAGCTTTGTAGTATGCTTCTCAGTCACCCCGGAAGAGGTCCAATGACACAAGAGCTGTTCATGTGGCTTCTGCGTACCGCATGTAGCATGGATGGAGCCCGTGGGGCATGAGAGGCCGCAGTGCTACTGACAGGGGTAACATGGACGCGCGTGTTTTGATCATGAATGCATGTAACACATGGGCCGCACGCCTCTCATTCCAATCTATAACGTACTCGCTCAGACCGATTGCTCACTCAAACTGTACCGTGGCCGTTGGCTGGGGGAGCACCCGCTCTAGACCCTTATGCCTAGACATGCCAGCTGCTTCACACAAACCACTGCACCCAAAGCGCAACACATGGCTGTGGACATTCTACTAGGCACTTGCCCCTCAGCACACCGGCTCTCAGCAGGGACCCACATTCAGCCAACCAAGCATGCAACTGGACCTCCTGCAGCACCAACCCACCAAAGATCAGCGCCCCGCCCCAAGGCCCCTCCCACATTCCCGCCATTCCCCCTCCCAAACATCAGCGTCAAGCATCAACGGCGGCCGTGCCACCGCGCGCACGCAGCTGCACCCCATTACCGAGTGGGCACGATGTCATCAATCTTTAAGATCATGCGCACGCACTCAGTAGCCAGTGTAATGGCAGATGAGGTGACGAGCAGCGGCTGCACCACATTCTCCTCCAGCATGTTCGTGATGGTGCCCTTGCGCACGTTGATGCCCGCTGCCCGCTCCCCCGCCGCGTGCAGCTGCCGCAGCTGAGTCACGATCTGGATCGGGTTCAGGCCCGCGTTCTCCGACAGCGTGTAGGGCACCACCTCGAGCGCCTCGGCAAACGCGCGCACGCAGTAGCTCTCCATGCCCTGTGTGGAGAAGGAGCGTGGGTGCAGGTTCAAGGTTCAGGGTTTTGCAGCATGGGTTAAGGAGACGGGGTTAGGTTGGATTGTTTGCGATGCGGGTACCAAGGTCGTCAGGGGTGCGACCGCAACACGTGGGACGGTACGCCGCAGTGGCCAAGCCTTCCACTGGTGCAAGGGGTTCAGCGGAGAGGTGCAGCTGGGCGGGCAACACACTGCACAACAGCAGCACCCCGGAACAAAGCCATGCCGTACGGAGCTGAGCTGAGTGACGGTCTTGCACCCCAGCTTGGCTGCTTGGCGTTACAGCAGCACCAACAGCACCCCAGCACATCCTGCACGCACCATGAGTGTCTTTGACCACTGCGCCAGCCCCAGGTTGATCTCCATCTCGGGTGCTGCACCCCCGGGGATGAGGAAGCGCTTGTTGACGAGGCAGCGGATTACACACAGAGCGTCATGCAGGGAGCGGTCCGCCTCCTCTAGCACCTGCAGCCGGGCACCAGAACAGTGACCATCACATCACATGTACACAACCATGCATCCACAAACAGTACACGTCACGCTACAGCCCACAGGCTGCACACAGACACTGTACCCAGTGGCGCACTACCAGTAACACTGCAACCGGGAGCACAATCCCGGGTGGGGCACAAAGCACGGGCGGGGCATGCGCCATGGAAGGAGACAGCTTTCAATCCCGGGCCTCCCAGGCCACGCAGCGGCCACGCACCATCTTGTTGGAGCCGCGCAGCAGCACGGTCGCGGTGCGGCCCTTGTTCTCGATGCCCGTGATCTTGACGACGCGGCCGCGCCCCACCTCCACCTCCTCCACCAGCGCTGCAGTGCCCAGCTTCTCAGGCTTCATGTGGTCCACATGGGCGATGGGCAGGCAGCCCAGAGTCTGCGGTCGGGGGCGGGGTGCATGTATACATTATATATCAACATAGATAGATAGATGGATAGATAGATAGATGAGATCTTGTCGGTTCAAGTGTGCAGCGGCGAAGACGAGGGAGCGGTGTGCGGGTCGAGTGGCTTACGTGCACGCAACATCAGGATATGGTGTGTTCGTGTGCTCAATGTGAGAAGGGTAGCAGCTTGCGTGCAAAGCCAGCGCAGGGATGCCATTGTAATACGGAGATGATGATGCATGGAGCAGCGGACGGGATGTGCCAGCGCGTGTTGGATGAGTTACTGTGTGCAGAGCATGCTGTCGTGCGTGGCGGTGGTGGTGGGCCTCAGCCAAGGCATGTGTCATCAGTCGATCAGGTGGTTGATCCATTTTGTTTCATCCTCAGCCCGCGCCATGCCGTGCGTGCATTGCACCATACTTGAGCAGCTGCATTCTCGACACGCATACCCATACCCAATGCTCGTGCGCCCACCAGCCATGACCCCACCACCAAGATACAACAACACAAAGCCAGCCAGTCAATCCACGCCACCCAGCCTGCCTTGAACCCCAATCAGTATAACCCAGGCTGGTCGACCGCCAGCAGATCAACCTCTGGCGGACACTGCTGTCACCCAGCTGGTGAAACCACAGTCAAACACTGATATGCCCCCTCACTCCCCCTTCACCACCACCACCCACGTCCCCGGCTCGCCGTACCCTTTCTGGTAAAACCAACCCCTGCCGGTGGCTGGTCAGCCCCGGGCCGCCACACCCTGGCTTGACAGCGCTGTCTCTCACCTTGGAAATGAACTCGATGTCCTCGCGCTCAATGTCCCGCACGACCATGATCTTGGCCTTGGCCAGGTAGTGTAGCGACAGCTCGGTTGTCGCGTCGCGCAGGATGCTCTTCTGCACCAGCAGCACGTTGCAGCCGCTCGCCTTGATCTTCTTCACCATCGACAGGATGTAGTTGCGCTCCTCCTTGTACACCCTGCAAGCAGCGGCCGAGCAGGTGATTGTAGGGTTGTATAAGTTGTCTCTAAGGAGCAGTGTTTGGGAGCCTGCCAAGTGCTCAAGCATTGGCAGGCTGATTGGAGGCTGCGGTCAGGATGTAAGCGCTGGCGGAGCAGGGCTACCCAACAGCTGAGCAGCGCAGGCGGCTGCAGCGGCTGAGTGCTGGCCAGTGCAAAGGGTTGTCTTTGCCTCAACAGACGTAGCAGCAGCTGCTCCGGCGCAAGCACCGACATGAATGTTTGCCTCCAAAGGCCCCCTGCTCCCTTGGGTTGCATGCGTGCAGTCAAGCACAGGGCGTACAGCAGCATCAGCGCACCGCACCTGTCCATCTGCGTGTAGTCCGACACCACCACGTTGTTCTCCAGGTCGGTCTTTGGGGGCGACACACAGAACTGAATGAGTGCGATCTTGGCCTTGTCCACCTGTGGGCCACACACAAGCGCAACAGTGTGCCGGCTTGTTAGATGGCTGCCAGATGCAGTCGCCAAACAGAGAATTATGGGTACGCATAATGCTGTTGCTTGAAAACTATTACAGCCCCCCGCCTACAGGCTGGCACATGTATGCATCCCCCTCCCCCTTCCCACGCATGCCACCATCACCCAACCGGCCACCCACTCACCCACAAACCACCCTGTTGTTGCCCTTGCAACCCCGCATCGCAGCAGCATGGGCCCCAATCTCGCAGCCCACCTGCCCCCCATCCCGCACACCCCAATACCGCTCCCAGTCCATACCTTGGTGGGACCGCCCGCTGCCTTGGCTGCCTTGTGGTCAAAGACCAGGCCATCAATCAGCTCTGAGTCGTCCACAGTGCCGCCGACCTTGGAGATGACGCGGATGTCACGCAGGTCCAGCCTGCAGCAGGGGCAGGGCGAGCCACACGACAGCAGCGGCAGCCGGTTAGATAAAGTAGCCGGAAGTAACGAACCCTCTCATGCTGCCAGCAGCATCAGCAGTTGCAAAGTCATCAGCACTGGCAGCAGCGTGGCAGGAGCAGCAGCAGGGGTGGCTGGAGCCGCAGCAGTGCGACATCACCCATGTCGCCATGTGGACCCAGGTGTTGAGCAGTGGTGGTTGAGTACGTGCACACATGGCACCCAGCGCGGGCTCCAGAGCTGTGCATGCGGTCCCGACCCCCCATCCATCATGCCCCACAGACATGCAGCGCAGTGCGCCAGTGCCCGTCTCATGAGAGCAGACAGTCCCCGCCCCGCAGCAGTGATACCAATCCCAGCGCATGGCCCGCTCCCCTCCACCCGCTGCTCACATGTTGGGCCGTGCTGGGTCGCTCACGCGCAGGACCGAATCGACTGCCATGGGAGAAAGCAGGTTGGAGTACTGGCTGACAACCTTGCTGCTGAGTGACCTGTGCACATATGATGGCAGCGGCGGCAAACACGCGCACATACTGAGCATGGCTACGCACCACAGCAGCAGCACCGTGCAGGCGCACGGCATTACCCCGCACCATGCAACAAGTGGCGCAGCACCCAGCATGCCAGCATCAGACAGCATCCATGCAGCGTGGCCAGTACTGTGTGCATGCAGCCCAGAAGTGCAAAGCACGGCCCTTGTGGAGTGCACTCACGTTGTTGCCGCCCGGATGAGGGCGTCCCTGTCATTGAGGTCCACTGGGATGGCTATTGACTCTAGGATCTGCAGCAGATGATGCAGTGTCGACAGGCGTGTGAGCCACAGTGCACGAGCAGGGCCCCAGCGGCGGCGCAACATGTAAATGAGCCCATGCGCAGCACGCTTGCATACACAGTATGTATGGGGCTGATCTCGGGAGTTGGGAAAACCCACCTCGCATGCCTTCTGTGCTGCCTTGTTAAATGAATCTGAGATGACTGTGGGATGGACGCCACGCTCGAGCAGATCCTGACATTTCTTTAGCAGGGCTCCGCAGATCACTACGACTGAGGTTGTGCCATCACCCGCCACAACGTCCTGCAAGCCGGAAGATGCAAAGCGAGCGCGATTAGCTTGGCAGCGGAAGTGATCTGATGGGCCGCTGGACTGCCTGGCCCACTCACTTGCGATTTTGACAGCTCCACGAGCATCTTGGCTGCGGGCTGCGTGACTGTCATCTTCTGCAGAATTGTGGCTCCGTCGTTGGTGATGATGACCTCGCCATTGGCCGCGGCCACCTGCAGAACCCCATGCAAGTCAGGGCCCAAGTCCATGCCGGGAAGCGTGCCCATGCAAGTCACGTACCATCTTGTCCATGCCCCTGGGCCCCAGGCTCGTCCGCACAGCATCTGCCACTGCCTTTGCGCTTTCAATGTTGGTGGTGCGCACGTCCTTCTTCTTCGCTGACTCCCTGCGCATCCAGAACCCGCGGGCTCAGTTCATGCAACAATCGAAGGGTCCAAACGGCAGCGAGCACAGTAAATACACACTTGTACAAGTCTCCAGCTTTGCTCTTGCCTCCCCCGGCAGCACTGGGCGTTGCCATTCCAACGATTTATGATCTGTGCTTAGATCGGCGCTGGGATCTCTCCAGTTAAGGATAAGCGTTCAGCAGATTAAGTGAATTTGCTGCTTACACGCCCGGCTGCCTGCGCGGCCTGGCTTCACCAGGTTCTAGACAGTGTTTTTGCCTGGAACACGCTTCAAGAGCCTGGGCGCTGAAGTCCCTTCAAACAGTTGGGGAAAACAGAGCAAGCCCGACACTTTAGTCTAATATTTTGTCCAGTGAGAGAGGGATAACTACAAGAAACCCAGGCCCCTGGCATGCGCAGATGCACACATCGCCAGCGACATGCAACATGCCCTGGTTCGCAGCAGACACGCACGTTTAGTTCAAAACCCCAGTAAACCTAAGAATACAACCCCCAGCACCAGTGCGCGCTGTGGGCTGCTGTGCATGCACATGGCGCAGACAGACGTGAGCACCAGCGCCCTGGCAGGCTCTGTTGCTGGGGCCGCAGAGCACGCGGCGCTGACATTCAGCGCACTGTGCGCACGTCCGCACATCGCGGCCAGCATACGCGACGCTTACACGGATGTGGTGCAGCAGTGGCCTACAGCCACCCAGCTGCCGCTGGTGTACCATGAGAAGTACAATGTGAGTGTGCTTGTTGCATGGCTGCGCTCAGAAGCCACACCAGCATGGGTAGCATGTGGCAGCATCCACACAGCTTCTTGCATGTGCAAACATGGGCTGGAACACAGTGGGGAGGCAGGCCTGTGGGCCCCCTCACATTCCTACTGGTGTGCTTTGGTGCTTGCGACGGGACCGGCCAGCCTCAAAGTTCCTGCTGTAAATACCACAGCTACTGTGGCACGTGGGCCAATACATGCAGTACAGCACGACACGTGCGCAGCACAGCCGCACACACTTGACAGACAGGTACATTACCCGCCCGCAGATCTCCTTCTTTGGGATTGAGAAGCTGCATCCCTTTGACAGCTGTAAGTTCCGCAAAGTCGTGGACACCTTGGTGGGGTCAGGGCTGGTCACGCCACAGCAGCTCATCGCACCGCAGGAGGTGAGCAAGATGCGACGGCATAAGAATAATAAGGATGCCACGGCAGATGCCACGGCATGGCATGTAAAAACCTCACATCAAATGCAAATTGATGTCCATGACTGCCTTTGCCATACAGCATGCACCGCACATCTGCAACGCTGTGCGCTAGTAAGAGGATGCGCTGCACGATCGGTTGCGTGTGTTACACATGCCTTGCATGCCTGCCTTTTTCCGTCCCTTCATTTTATTCATGTTCCGATCGCCTTCCACATCCTGGTGTAAAGGCTGCTGCTTGTGCTCATACCGTGTGTTGATGCGTGGCCTTGCTGCTACACAGGCGACACGGGAGGCCTTAAAGGATGTGCACACGCAAGAGTACCTGCAGCAGATACACACATCCAACCTCAAGGTATGCAATAGATAGCAACAGGTAACAACCGAGGGAACAACAGACAGCAGTAGGTTGACATGTGCTGTTGCGGCATGGCGGTTGCTGCTGGCAGCAGCCGCTGCGTGAGTATGCTGGCCATGGTGCCGGGGTTATCTTTGGCATGGGTGCATACCTGGGTGCATGCCACGAATCGACCAATGCAAAGCACGCAACAGCACCCTGTGGCTGGAGCAGAGTCTGCAAGAGGGGGCACCTCACACTTTAGATGGCCAGCTGATGCTGGTGCAAGGCTAGCCTCCCATGTAACAGCTAAGCAGTGACACCCACCCAGCAGGCAGTCATGCACACCAGCGGCCATATGACGATATGCATCATACGTTTGTGGACTGATGTGCAGGTGGTGCAAGTCACGGAGCTGCCACCCTTGTTCATGCTGCCTAACAAGCTGCTGCAGTGGCGCGTGGTGCGTGGGCCATGGCGGACGTGCATGGTGCTGCATGGATGCAAAATGGACGCATGGCTGTGCATGGCATGGGGACATGGCTTGCATGGCATGGTTGCGGTCCTCCCCGCATCGCACATGTGACTGTGGCCCATGCTTTCACACTTTTGGCCTGTGATTACAAGGAAGTGTGCGACCTGTGTGGTGGGTGTACCGCCTGCAGGTCACACCCATGAAGTACCACGTGGGCGGTACAATTCTGGCTGCTGCTCTGGCGGTGGAGCGAGGGTGGTCGGTCAACCTGGGGGGCGGCATGCACCACGCTTACTCATCCAATGGCATGGGCTGGTGCGTTGGGCCTGTCCTTCATGTTCCCGGTGTTGGAAGCTGCTTTAATGCTGCGGTAATGTTTTGTATGCTTATGTATCAGCCCAATGGCCGCTTGTAAAGAACACGAGGCCATTGCAATGCATGAGCAGCCCAGCAGCCCAGCTGATCGTCACCGTTCTGTGTGTTGTGCTCATGCACGTTCTGATCGCAGCGTTCAAATCATCGCAGTGATGTTGATCTCTCCACAATTACACGCATGTGTGGTGCATGCAGGTGCCCGTTTGACGACATCACGCTTGCAGTGAGGCGGCTGCGACGGGCGAGCGGCGGGCGCGTGCAGCGCGTGCTGTATGTAGACCTAGACGCGCATCAGGTTCGTGTGGAAGTGTGACCACAGCGCCAAGCTGCCCCTGCTCGCTTACATCACTTGCATGAGAGATGAGATCAGCATCATGGCCCAGGTCCATGTACATTGGGCTGGACTAATGAGCTGTCAGCGCAGTAGTTGTTGTATTTCACCTCCTAGTGCACTGTGTGCTCGTGTCGTGTGCAGGGCAATGGCGTGGAGCGGGACAAGCTGCTGTTCCAGGACAAGGTGTGTTTGGAGTGATATGGGGTTCGGGGTTTCCAGAGATACAGCCGCATGTGGTACATGTGCGGTATGTGTGACCATCGGCCCGCACCGTCTGGGTGCCTTTGCCCGGCTCCATCCCCCAATGGCCTCGCATCTCAACTTATCATGATTTCCTTAGCGTGATGTGCACGCCCTGTGCAGCCGGTGGCAGACAAACACTTACAACTACCTGCGGTACAATCACATTGTACTGCTGTGTGCTTGTACTGTGCCATGGTACGCGCAGGACCTGTACATCGTAGACATGTATAATGGCCGCGTGTTTCCAGGGGACACAGAAGCACGGCCTGCGATCGATGTGGACGTGCCGCTTCCAAGGTGTGTGACCCTCATGCCCCAGTGTGACAGGGCAGCGCAGCAATGTACTGTGCTGTTGGTTACGCAGAAGCGTATTCGTTTGCAGCGGGCATAAGGAGGCACCTTAGGGGCTTTGGAGGCCGGGCGGCAGGGTCAGTCTGCCCAGCACACACCAAGTAACTCGCACTGTTGACATGCATGCGCGTACACGAGCTGCGTACCTGCATACCTGCAGCAGCACCGCTGAAGTTGATGCATATGCAGCAAGGCTGGGCCACTCAACCCAGCAGACACCGCGGTACGTGTGCTGCATGTTTGCGCAGTGGTACCACGGATGTTGCGTACCTGCGTGCTGTACGGACATCACTGGCGCGTGCCGCGGCCGAGTTCCCTGAGCCAGACCTGGTGGTGTACAATGCGGGTGGGTGCACGATCAAAGCACTCAAGCTCCAAATTCCCCCGAATCTTGATCCCCACACCGCACAAACTCTGGAACACTCTGAAACTCCCCACACCGCACAAACAACGATTGAACTCTGAAAACACGCTTGTCATAACAGCCGCTGACCCCTCCACACCCTTGACACCCATGTAGGATGGTAAAACTCAACACCTCAAGTTCAGCACCCCACCCTCATCAAAACACCTGCAAACCTACACATAAAAAACACCCCAAAACAAAGTTATTTGCAGGCACGGACGTGCTGGAGAAAGACCCCCTGGGCCGGCTGGGCGTGAGCCAGTCAGGTGTGCTGGCCCGTGATGAGTTGGTGTGGGACTTTGCCCTGGCCACAGCAAAGGCCCCGATCATGATGACCCTGTCAGGGGGCTACACGGCTGCCTCTGCACCCACCATCTCCATGTCTTTGCTGGCGCTCATGCGAAAGTATGGACTGGCAGCGGACGCGGCGGCGGCTGGGGAGGTGGCGGTGGGGGTGGTGGCGGCTGCCGCAGCAGCGGCGGCTGGGGCCACAACATCTGGGGCGGCGGCAGCAGCTGGCGATGGCGCAGCGGAAGATGCTGCGCAACAGTGACGGCACTGGCCGCGGCAGGCGCAGCGGCGGTTGTGGGGCCTGGGGCTGTGCAGGATGTGACAAAACAGAGACGGGATCTGCAGTCAGTGCAGCTGACCTGGCCATTGTTTGCGTGGACCCGTCAAGCAGCCACATGAGGATGCATGGTGCATGGTGCAAGGAATTCGCGGTGCGCGTGCAATGTTTGGGGCAGGTGACATGCAGATTCACTGGGTTGGAGACCTGACGATGACTGGCCTCGTCCATGTTGATTTTACACTGTATGCTGCTGATGTGTACACCCTCATGAGCTGTGTACATTATGGGAATGTGCTGCCTTGATAGGTGGGTTCCCAGGAGCTCATTGAGGCCAAAAAAAACAATGCATCTTTTCAAAGCATCGTGCACGCATCATATCATGCGTGTAAGTCCCGGTCAGGCAAATGGCCCGAACCTTTCACCAACAGCTTGAAGCAGGCTGATACGCCAATGACATAAATAAGCGCACAAAACGCTGCACAAAACGCGTGCACAAATCGCGCACAAGAACGGCCAAGGAAAGCACAGGCAACTGAGTGGGACAGTCAGCAGCGCCTGCTTCCACAGTCACCACCAGAACCAGCGTGTGGATACAGGCAGTCGCCAAGGCCCCTTGTCTCATCCGCGCCTTTCTCCTTCAGGGCGCGCAGATACCCAACAGTCCCCACGTCTTCCCTGTCATCCGTTCTGGAGCAGGTAAGCAGGTTTACTATGGTGAGGCTATCATGAGACCACCGGCCCTGCAGGAAAGTGCTCAAACATTTTTTGGTGGTGCCCAGCCCACTACCCTTGCTCCTTCCTGGCCCTGCCCAGCCCTGGATCCCACTGCTGCCACCATACCTGCTAACTGACTTAGCGCCCATGACAAACATGTCATGCACAGTGCGCAATTACTGCCGCCGCGGTTTGCAGCAACAGCGTGGCTCATGCCACAACTTGTCTGCCATGGCATATAAGTCGTGCTGGGAGCTGCCTGCCTGGATGTGCTGCTGGACCCCTGCAAGGCCAGCCCCAGCTTGCCGTGTAATGGATTGACCCACATCTCAGTTTCCAAGTGCCTCATGGAGAGTGGTCCGATCATGAAGGCGAAGCTGGCAGGCTGCATTACTGCGTGACGGTGCAGATATGCTGCCAGCGGCTCGAAGGCCTCGCCCGTTGCTTGTCAGCTGTGCAGCTGCGTGACCGTCTGGCGTCTGCTCACTTGGTGAGCGGCCCTGCGTGCGGCCGCTTAGCCGGCTTGACGTGGATTGCATCAGCAACTGACTGTGGTGAAGGCGCTGACACATGTGCATCTGTGATTGGCTCCCAGTGCAGCCGGGCCAGCCTGCAGCAACACAGGTGGGGGCCGGGGCAGATGGCACGGTGTCGCGTGGGGATGAATGGTGGTGCAGTGTGGACAGGTGTGGTGGGGGTGTTCAGTTATGGGTCCGTGGGGCTGTCCACGTATTGTGCACACACTGGTGCCCCCTGGACTCTTCCTGAGAGGTGGACTTGCTCCTTGCAGTACCGGCAGGTGTGGCCCCGCCCCCCGACCCCGCACTTACGGACCCCTTTTCCCACACTAAGCCCCACACCCCACCGCCAACCCTATCCCTGCTGCGGGCTGCTCACTTGATCTCCAGCGGGTCATAGAACTGCGGCTTGTGCATCTGCCGCAGCTCCTCCACAGTGGGTTGCCTGAACTGGCTCACTTCCACGATCTGGCGACCAGGGTCCAGGCAACACCAGGTGTGGGCATCAGGTGTGGGCACACCAGCACAGGAACAACCAAATCAGGGATGTTCGATGAGATGAAACGCCATGTTACACATATTACTATTCAATGAGGGAACATGTTGAGGGAAGGGAAGGCAAGGCTTGCCCCCGTCAATCCCTGAACCCACCCCCCTTCCTGACCCAACCCCACGCTTATATGGTCCCGCTGTAAAGATTACACACCCTGGGATCCATGGCTCTTCAACTTGACACCCTGCAACCCCCGCCTTGCAAGCTGAAGCCTGAACCTCAAAACCCGGCAGCACACCCGCTCCCTCGAACTCTACAAGCCACGAAAACCTCCCTGTGAAGCCCCCCTTGTGAAGATCACCCCCTCCCATCCAACTAGCCACTCAACCGCCAACCCAACCAACCTCCAACAACCCACCTTTGTTCGGTCGTCATTGAATGCCAGGATGTCAACGCCCTGGTACAGCGACGTCCTGAATGACGCGGGCCCATGTGCCGACTCGAGCTGCGTGCCGTGGCCCGACCACAACACAAACAGGTGTGTGGTGTCCTGAAGGCCTGTGAGGGCCCAGGGCACCAGCAGGAGGACAGGGGAGATGGGCGGGGTGTTCAGGGCTGAGCAGCTGGTGGGGATCAGGGATGAGGGGGTTTCAGGTGAGGCACATCCCTGTGTGATGGCTCTGCGAAATGCAGTGTTATTATCGTTATTAATATCACATCCCTGTGTGATCTTGTGCTGGGGTGCTGGGCGTGTGGCGGCTGCTGCTCACCTGACACCACATGCATGGCCCACTATGGTCCGTAAGAGTGACCCAAGCACTTCTGGCGTACGCCACCCAAGCACATATGAGCGACCCAAGCACTGCCAGCGACCCAAGCTGACAAAACATATGCCTGGCCCAACACGCACGCTTGCAAGCAGGGTGCCTGATTGATCAACAGCATACGCCAAATATTCTGAAGTCGCAACACACCCATCTGCTCAATGTCAAAGTACAGGTCCGGGTACTGGATGCGCATCTCAGCCACATAAGCAACCAGCTGGCGGGCCCCTGTCAGCATGGGGGCCCCATGCGTACGCCACACTTGATCCCGGAACACAACCTGTGGGCCAGAGTATTCAATACAAATACTCCTTCTTGTACTTTAGTTCACATCAGATCTCTTGTAGATCGTGCCACATTCGTCACCACTTTGCCCCTTGGTGAGGGGTTGCAGGTTTGTATGATTGCAGTTGCCGAGTTGAGCGTGTGGTACGTTACAGTCAGACATGTCAGGTGCATGGTGTCAGGGGATGCAAGGAGTGGGCGGCCGATCAGCTGATCGGTTCCTTGGCTGGCTGCATCACCCTGCCAAGCCTGGTATGAAGCAAGCCGAGCGTTTGGGGTTGCCATACAGCATGCAATACTGCAGCTGTTGCAGAGGCCGTGCAGAGACAACTGAAGCAGCAGCAGCTGCTGCTGCTGGTGCTGCGCACCTGATCTGCCAGCACTGCGCCGCCTGCAGCCACATCGCCCTTGCTCCACAACTCCTTGTAGTAGGTGTGCGCGAGTGCGACCATTTTCTGCACAGGCAGGCCATGCCGGTGATGATGGATGATGTGGCATGCAAACAATGCAACCTTGCATCGAGAGTCGCAGCGATGTGCCTCTCCTGGCCATTACGCAACAGATTGTGTAGCATCATGCGGGTTTGCGTTTTCTTGACAAGGCTCGTCGTCTTTGGTTGGACCCCTGCTGAGCCTGCAGGCCCCATCCCATCAAACACCGCACCGCCCACCTGGGTGCGCCAGTCGTGGATTGATTCGCTTTCTTTGAAAGCAACAACGCGCAGCTTGGTCGCCCGTGACCTGACCGTTCGTGCCGCTAGCCCTGCCGTGCGCGATGCCATGCATCTCACGGATGCTCCAAGCCTGCTGCTTTTGGCCCCGAAATTCCCAGAAACCCTGCTGGTTAGCGGATTGATGATCGTTGCCATCGTTAAACCAAAGTCGACGGATTGATGTTTTATGCAGTTAATGCACTGTTCGACAGGTAATCGGCGCCATGGCTACCCACGTGGAAAGGTCAGCGCCACTGTTCCATGACCGTCGAAACTCTTTAACGGCTGCGTTGTGGCCCTTCGCAGCTCACAGTTTTCCACTAGTTCGGGAGTTCTGAACCCACAAACCCGCTCCACTGTCCATATTCTCCTCAGCACCAACATGGCAGACCAGGTGGGGCCCAAACGTTCACTCGACACATCTCATGCACGGGAATGGAACTGTGGTAACGGTGAATTGCTGACTTCCGGGCCCTCCTGCTTCCTGCCCTGTAGGTGCGCAATCTCTTCAGCCAGGGCGAGAGCAACCGCGCGGAGAAGCCACATAAGGGTGCGTGCTGCTTGTGTTGAGGCCTGGAACGCCCATTGTGGAAACCCTTCTTGATTAGTCGAAACCCATGTTCACCGGCGCGGATGCAGATAAGCTTGCGGAGACTAAGAAGCAGGATGCAGCAATGAGGGAGGCGCTCAAGGCGGAGCGCACGGTGCGCGCTGTTGCATCGTTGCAACTTGCCACGTGTGCATGATAGGATACCATGGATGCAAGCGCGCACCACAGCACAGCACCTTCCTGCAGCCTGATTTGTGCTGCATGCAAGAGCACGGCCAGCTCACATCTCCCATACTGTGCGCCTGCATGATGACCCGCACGACCTTATCGCATAATGCAGCAGCTGGCACACCCTAGCCCTGGCTGTCCCCAGTCCTGCGCGCTGATTTCCCACGAACTGCCATGTGCTCAACCTGCTTTATCAGCCTTTAACCCTTTCACTTTCTTCATCATATTGACAGGCTCACAAGGAGCTGAAGGAGGAAGAGCACCATGCTGAGGCGCAGGCCTATCGCATGGAGCGGTCTTGGAACCCGGTGTCAAAGCGTGCTGTAAAGGACGCCCGGCACCAGGCCAAGCACGAGGCCAAGGTAAAGAGAGAGACAGCCTACATAGCACACCCGCACACAACTGTCAACTAATACCACCTCTTCTCGCATGCATCCCTGCCCCCCGTTGATTGTCTGTCGGTGCCCGAGCAGCCACGAGTGACCCAGCGTATTGCACCAGCTTGGCCGCTCCCGAGGACGGTAAACCTGTATCGCCACACCATGACGGTACGTTCCCATCACCCATGCATGTTGCTCACAGATCGCGGAGGGCCAGATGTGTGAGCACGGTGTGTGGAAGTGCAAGATCTGCTTCCCCCACAAGACGGGCAAGTAGAGGCTTTCAAATAAGACGTGGCACGGAGTTGGCTGCGGTGCACAGTACTGGGCACGGTGCCTATGAGGAGCTGCGGCGTTTGTGCGTGGCAGGTTGGCTATGGCAATTGATACTCATGGTCGCAGGCACGCAGTGTTGGTTTCAGGTGGCACGAGCGTCCGCATCGATGATTGGAGTGAGCGTGCGTGCTTCACTCTGCTGAGCCAAGCAGCTGGGTGCCTGTGATCTAAACACACGCCACGTGTGCAGCACTGTGCACCCATCATTGCGGGTGCACTTGGTTTCAAAGGAATGGCGCATTGGCATGTTCATTCTTGCTTGACAAAAAGCGTATGGCCCCAGCACAGCTGTCTACCTCAATACACAGGGAGCAGCGTCTGAGGTCCTGCACTCGTCTATTGTGGTTTACTGGTTCTGATGCTTTGGTTTGATTGTGTGAATGCCAGTAGTCTGGTGCTGTATCAACACTCAAGCCCACTGTGCATGGAAGGGCTTGATTGGTTTTGCGCTCTTGTTTTGGCGTCTGCCTTTTTTACATGTACCTTACCAACTGAGCCTGCCGCTGGCACCTGCTGAGCATGTGCACATAGCACTCATGCTCTTGCATTCCCAACTCGACAGGTGTGAGCTTCAGGTTTCTCACACATATTTGCATCGTGTTGGTGGGGCTGTGTGAACTTACGGGTAGCCAGGCAGTTCGCCTTTCCTACAGATACTTAGGAGAGGCGGGTTCGTGTCACATGCAAGAGGCAAGGAGCAAGAGACAGCTAGAGGGCACACATATCACGGGCGCCAGTGACGGGTGTAACACATACGATCACCAGTATGCCACTGGCAGTGATATATGATGCCTGCTTTGATCAGGAGAACCCAGACAGGCCCGACCTATACTGATTCTTCAGCAGCAGCTGCAGCTGTGTCTCGATGCATGCGCTGTTTGTTTCCATCATATGCCACTGCAACCCATCCCACCTTCCCCATCTTAGAGACTGTCGGACAGCAGCTGCTGCCCTGCCTCGTCCTCCTCTACAGCTTCTTAGTCACCAGCCTCCGCTCCTGCTGCCCCCCCATTGCCACCCCCATCCTCATCCTACCTCCTCCATGATTTCCTCCTCATGACCCTCTTACTCTCGCCCTACTGCCCATCTCACTCGTCTCAACCTCTTTGCCTCTCTCTTCATTCAGTCGCCGCTCACTTGGTCACCTTGTACGACTTGACCTTCTTCAGCAGCTCCTTCGCCTCAGGGTCCTGCTCAAAGTGATCCCGCACCGGCTGCAGGATTGTGTTGAGCGCCTTTGACAGCGCGGGCTTCAGGTCGCCTGTGCAGGACACAGAGGTTTGAGTCACTCTTGTTGGCGGGTTTTTGAGGGTTGTACGTAGGCAGGTTTGCAGGGTTTGGCACATGGTAGCGCCCCGAGCTCTAGGATTTCAGGTCGTCCGCGAGGCCTTGCAATGGAGAGGGTGCATTGACTGTGTTCCAACAGGTTCCCAGTAAACTGAAGCTTGCATTGAACAAGGACCATGTGGCAACCTGAGGGGTCCTGCTTCCATGCGGTGCTGCATGCAGACTCATGTACAAATAACAGCGTATGTACCCAAAAGACAAAGGGCTGCATGCGCACTTGCGTATGGAAAGGGAACAAAAGGTGGTTGCACATGAAAGAGTTAGGGCTGTAATCGCTGTATAAGTAATTTATGTACATTGGGAAAGCTTATATGTATATGGGGAAAGCGCAGGGGGCAAAGGGTGGGCGCACACCTGGGTGCAGCGCGCCGCTCGTGTAGTCCGCCTCCAGCTCGTCCATGCTCGTGTACGTCTTGTTGCCGCCGTTGTTTTCAGGCCGCACGACCTGCGGTGCGCGGTGGTAGCAGCAGCGGCGTCAGCAACGGCAGCAGTGCCAGTAGTGATGGCAGCAGCGAAGGCAGTGCGGTGTGTTGAGATGTGGCGGTGCCTTCCCACCTCAAACTTGTTGAACCAGGGGAAGACGATGTAGCGCACGTACTCGATGCACGGGTTGCCAGCAATGACCTGGCCAGCGGGGGAGTGAGAGTGAGAGCATGAGTGAGAGCACAAGTATGGTCTGCCAAGCCAGTTCTCAAACCTTCTGACGCCCCGGTCCTCCTTTTCACAACGAGCATGCAGTCCACGCGGCTCCCCACCCACCCCCTCCTCTTATGCCCCTATCAAGCCACACACACCAGTGCATGGTCCCACCGCACAATATGGCACAGCATCAGCAGCACGCGTGTCAGTACTGCAGGCACTCCATGCAGCACTGTCGGCACAGGCGGTACATCGTACCGCGGGCGGGCAGTACGCCTTTTTGATCTTGGAGTTGACCTCGGTCTCGGAGTCCTCCATGAAGATCGCGCTGTTGGGGTCACTCTTTGACATCTTCTCCTGCCCCTCCAGCAGCCCAGGCATCATCCTGCATGCACAGATCACATCCTCATATCTCGTCACATACTCATGATGCATTGATACACATGTGTACGCGCAGCAGTGCGTGCCCGCATGCACCCTGTAATGCTCATAAGCCCGCTCTTAGTGAAGTAAGGAAGAGCCGAGCCCTCCCCTTCCAGCATAGCTCCACCCTGCAGCAGCCACGCCTCATGTAGACATGCCCCGCAGGCCTGCTACCTTACCCGCTCTCCCACACTTCCTACGACGCCCCCCTCCCCTCCCCACCCCCAAAAACAACAAACTCACACATGCTTTGTACGGCTCCTGGAGCCACCAAGTACTGAGCCCCTCAGCACAGCCCACAGACCTGTTACACACCTGTGCGAGAGGATGATGGGCTTGAGCTTGCGCTTGATGTCATCGCAGTACTCGCGCGCAAGCATGTTGACCTGCAGGATGGGGTTGGGGTAATGGTGGGTAGGAAATGCTGGGGAAGTAAGGGTTGGCCATGACAGTCGGAGCCCGGGATGTGAGGTTCATCAGCATGTGGGGAGTGGTGCAGCAGCTGGCCAAGGTGTCGGACCAACCAACTGTCGATCCAGCTGTTGACACTTCCATACTAATGCTGGCTGCTGCTCAGTATCAGTGCCAGGCCCTGGGACTGAGGTATGCAACACAGCACATGCTCCTGTTGCTGCGAGGGATGGCGCTGCACTGCATGCTTGCGGGGCAGCCATGCACGCGCTGGTCCCAAGACTCTGTACTGTACCTTGCGCTGGTCCATGCCCAGCTGGCAGATGTCAGCCTTGAGGAAAAAGATGTCCGCGCACTGCAAAGGCAGTGCAGCACATCAGATAGGGGCACATGAGCCACACAGGTCCCCCCTGGTCCGGGTGTCCCCAATGATGCTGGTGCCAGTGCTGTGTTGCTGCTGGGTGGCTAGCAGCAGCTGTTGGCGTCTGGGCTGGGCAGAAGGTGCTAGTGCTGGGTCCCCACGAATCCAAGGCTGCAAGCATGCCAATGGGCACTGCGTGCAGCACAAGCCCTCCTAGAGCATGCATGCTGCGCTGCGTGTAGGCTACACTGGCGCTGTCATCGGGTGGCAGGCAATGTTCTGGCATCATGCATGGCGGTCACCGCAGCCCTGATCTGCCCCTGCAAGCTGTGCCTGCCCAGGAGGTGTGGGCTGTGCAGGGCCTGGTGGGAAGCCGCTGCTGGGCCCGCGTATGTGATGCCAGCATGCATGCAGGGCGCTGCTGTTGCTGTGTCTACAGGAGCCACATGCATGCACGATGCTCATGATGATGCTCATAAAGGATGCTCACAAGAGTGCGGCAGCTTGCGTACCTGCATGCAGGGGTAGAAGATCTGGGCCGCGCTCAGGTCATCTGTCTCAGCACGCCCCATGATCTGGGAGCACCTGCAAGCGTGGCAGCCAAAGGCGAAGGCCGTGTCAGGGGGCATGCCAGGCGCATGCACAGGTTGTGGGATCAGCAGCCTGGGGGGTTCAGGGTGGAGTGCCTCGGGTGTTTAGAGGCAGCTACCAATCTAGCAGCAGTAATGCCCGTGCTTCTCGGCACCATGCCACCCCCCCCCCCCCAGGGGG
>BDCZ01000095.1:121529-135250 GCA_001662365.1 Chlamydomonas applanata
AAAGTCGCACCCCAATGGACATTGGACGGCGCCGCTGACTAGGCGGTGTGCACGTATACATGGTTGACATGCATGCTGCCAAGCATGCAGCGCATGCGCATGGCTGGCTCACCGGACGATGCGCTTGAGGTTGTTCTTGCGCGCGATGTCCATGACGAGCGTCCAGTACTCATCTGGCCGCTTGTTGATCTCCTCACTTGAGGACAGGAACTCGACCTTTGACAGGTCCATGCCCACTGCCTTCCACACCTGGGGGAGGGGCGTGAGAGCAGTGAGAGGAAGAGTGAGCAAGTGTGTGGGGCAGTGTAGGCTGCAGGTAGGTGCAGGGGTGGGAGGTTGCTTAATAGCTTGCACACTGGCGGGGATTACATAGGATCCATGGGCCTATGCCGGCAGCGCCAGAATCTGTGCTGGCGCAAAGCTGTATAATGACGATTGGCAGGGGTTATCGACGTGGGTAGGGTGCATGCATGGAAGGACCCATGCCCAGCGTTTATGCATGTGGGAACACCAGGTACTCTGCTGCGGAGTGCTCTTGGGAGCATGGGCTGTGGGCTGGCGCTGTACGAAGCTGCATTGACATTATGGGGGTCGCAAGGGTGTGGCACGGCCACATGGCATGTGCAGCCTGTGAGCCTGCTCAGCCACGGCCCAAGTGGCCCGTGTCTGTGCGGCTGATGCTGCTGCCAGGCTGCACTGGGCAGGGATGCTCTGACTTTTGCCCACACGTGTAGAAGCCTGCCACGTGCCAGGCCTCTGCTCAGGCCTCTGCTGCTGCAGCTGCCACCCCCCTCTGCATGTGTGCACCTAAAGCCTGCGGCTCAAAGCCCCAAACCATGCTACATGGTGCTGCATGCAAGGACAGTCATGTGTGCCCATGGCCCACCCACCTCCACCATGTACTTGCCCACGGTCTGGATCTTCTTCAGGTCGCCCCCCATCTTGTTGTTCAGCTGGGCGAACCAATCAGCGACCCAGAACTTGAAGTGGCAGCCGGCCTTGGTCAGCTTGTTCACATTGATTGCCTTCATCACGCCCTGAGCGATGTGCATGCGCCCAGACGGCTCAAATCCATCGTAGGCTACGGGCGTGGGCTTGTTGTTTAGCAGCCTGCGTAGCTCATCGTCGTTGATGCACTCCTCCGCCACAGAACGGCAAATAGCAAAGCGTTCATCCAGGGACAGCCCGCTGGGGTGGGGCTTCTCCTCAATCGGTGCTGCCGCAGCAGCAGATCCGTCCTGCGTGCTGAGCTTCTTCTCCATCTCCACGGCAGCGGAGGACGCCTCACCAGACATTTTGCGCAGCCCCAACAAATGGCTATCAAACAGCACTCTGGGGCCTGCACACCAGCTGCTGGGTCCTCCTAATGCAGATGTACACACAGCCCTAAACAACAGCAACCGTGCTGAATAGGACGTGGTGGCACGGTTGTGGGTCTAGTATCTGTGTTCTGCCTGCCTGGATCCAGCGGCGAAGCAGCTACCGGAATCTTACGCAGCTCCAAAGACAGAATAAGTATACCTGATGCGATAAATAGCCGCCAAACCGAAATTCCGTTGACAGTTGAGGGACGTTCGCAGATATTATACTAATGGGCACATCCTCCCACTGCGACATTATGGATGGACGGTAATCAAAGATGGTACGAAACTGACTTAAGTAGCTCGCATGGATCTCTTTGAGACGCTAGGCCTGGGGCCCAGGCCCCTTGAGGAGAACGTGGTGTTCTATGCTCTGTACCCAGATGATCAGGCTTCAGGTACTGGGGCCATCATGTCGTTCTGCATGGTTGCATATGACATGAGCTGCGCACGCGGCTGCACAGCGAAGAGCACTGCAGCATGCTCACATGCAGCCGCATTTGGACCTCGCTGCTGCACCCCCTCCATGCTGTGTTTGTGGCTGCCTTTGCTCCTGCCGCTGTCCATGTGGCAGGTGCTGCAGAGCTGCAGGAGCTGGTCCAGGCCTGCATGCATGAGGTGGCTCCACTCACTCGCAGCTACATCTGGCAGCGGGATGCCTTCACCCTCACACCCTCCACCACCCAGCCGCCCCCCTGGATGGTGCGTACACGCAAGGGGCGCGCTGGGAAGCCCGCCCGCAAAGCCGCGGCTGCAGCCATGGCCAGCAGCGCTGATGGGGCAGCTGCAGCAGGTTCAGGGCCTGTGGGGGTGGCAGAAGAGCCACCATGCGTGTGGGGTGCAAGCGTGTGGGGGGACAACGTGGAAGACGAATGGTTCGTGGTCTACCTGCTGCGCACCCTCACGCGTGCGATGCCGGCTGTGAGCGCCAAGGTGTGTGCGCATGCATGCATGAGGCACAGTTTGGGAGCTGCGTGCTGCATGCTGCATGCAAGCGTACATGCCTTATCTGTAGATGTGAGACGGCCGCCAGCTTCAAGGCGCGCACATGGGCATATGGTTTGCTGGTGTGCGGTGCATGGGGCGGCTGGCCCGCATGCGACCTTGCGCACATCCAATGCCTGTGTGCACCTTACACCACCTCACTGGGCATCTCTTCTCTTCCACTTGCATGCGTCCATGCGCACCCATGCTGGGCCCAGTACACACCCCTCCATCTCTGCCGGCCGCCGCCCATGCTCACCACCTCCAGGTGTGGGACAACGACGGCGAGTTCCTGCTGATCGAGGCGGCCTACTCCTTGCCTCGCTGGCTCAATCCGGAGAGTGCAGCCAACCGTGTGTGGCTGCGCAGCGGCGTGCTGCATCTGCTACCACCACCAGGGCCGCGCATGCCCGCGGAGGTGCTGCCCGCGTTCCCATCTGCGGCGCAGGCGCTGGCAGTACTGGCGGCTGGGCAGTACAAGACGGAGGCCCTTAAGGCTGACGTGGCGATTACTGCTCGGCTGGAGGGCTACCCAGGTACGTAGGGCCTGAAGGGGGGCCAGGGGCCAGTGCCTGGGGGCTGGGGGCCGGGGGGCTGGGGCAGAGGTTGAGGCCAAGTGGGTTTTGTACTGTGCGGATGTGAAATGGATTTGAACTGTAGAGAGGATGAGGTGGAGTGAGTTTTGGTCTTTTTCCACTTGATTTGTTTGGGGCTGCTCTCGTGTGCGGGAGTTTGCGTGATCGTGCGGGTTGATCGGCATGTGCTGTTGTGTGGGGCTGTTGGGTTTTGAGGATGTGGGGTGCAAGGGGGGTGGGGGTGGGTGCTTCGCGGTCTGCATGTTGGCCGGTCAGCGTCATGCCCCTACACCCTGCTTTAGTGTTGAACTGATGGGGAGGCTGGTGTGGTGTGGCACGCTGCCTCTGCAACCATTGCACAGGGTTGTGTCTGCCTCTCGAGCCTCGAACCCCACACCTGCCATCCCCCTGTCCTCTCAACTATGAAGGACCCCCACATCTGCCATCCCCCTTGCCTCTCAACTATGAAGGACCCCCACATCTGTCACCTCCCAGGCCGTGCGCTCGCGTGGGGCTGCCATCGCGCAAAGGCGGTGCTGCCGCTGCCGCTGGCGGCTGCGCTGCGTGCAGACCCCCAGCTGGTGGGCGCAGCCATAGAGGCATTCTATTACAGGTGATGGGCGCTCCTATTACAGGTGGTGGTGTTGGTGGTGTTGGTGTTGGTGTTGGTGTCGGTTTTGGCGTTTGGCGTTGGGGTTGGGGTTGGGGGTTGGGGGTTGGGGGTTGGGGGTTGGGGGCCGGGGGTTGCTTGGCCAAACTCTGAGCCCATTGCAGCTGGTAACCTGAGGCTGGAAGCTTGACCTTTATGAAGCTGATAGAGATGTTCTCTTCAGGTTGTTCTGTTCTGGTGGGTGGGTGGGTGGGCGGGCGGCTAGCCGCAGAGGGTCTTGCTTTGACACCTCCTCTCTCTCTGTGACCTCCACACATCTGACGCAGGCACGCATAGCCGCTCACACGTCGCCCATGCCACGCACTAACACCGATGACCGAACACCGCACACCACACACCACACACCACACACACCGCACTGCACTGCACACATTCGGCCACACCCCCACACCACAGGGACGGTGATGACATGAAGGTGGCGGCACGCATGGCGGCTTTCCCGCCCACTCTCCCTCGTGTGACCACCATGGTGGCCACTAACCGCTGCCAGCACGCGCAGCTGGCAGGCCAACGGTTCGCGCCCCCGCGTGGGTGGCGGCTGCCGCCGACAGGCCACCCCCTTGCTGCCGCATCGGAACGCGGGCTGAAGCTCACAGCAGGGTGAGTGCGTGGCTGGGAATGGGCTAGTTTGTTGAGACGGCTGAGGTGGCTTGATTTGAGGCGGCTGGGAGAGGATGTGGCAAGGGGTGGCTGAGGGCGACTGGATGGACCTTGCACAAGATTGTCTGGGGGGTGTGCAGGGTGGGTGCGGCTGGGGGTGGGGTGGGGGGTGGGGGGGTGGCCGTGGCTGGGGTTGGCTGAGGCGGCTGGGAGTGGGCTGGGTGGTTGGCTGGGTGGCTGGGCCTGGAGCATGCACCTGTTGGCCAGGTGGCACCCCTCCTGTCGCCCTTTGCTCGTGTTGATTGTTTGCATGTGCTGGCGTCTGCATGTTGCTGGTGTGCTGCACCGCTGCTGAGAGATCGCGGTGGTTACAGCTGGGTTGCGCAGCCAAGCAGTACGCAGCTGCAAGAGCGCGACTGCCCTGCCGTAACGCGCCTGCCATTCGTGCATGCCTTCAACCATCAACCCCCTAAAGTTCGCACCTCTACTTGGGGCCAACCCACCCACTCGCTCACAGCTGTGAGATTCTGGTGGCACGTGCCCGGACCGCTGCAGCGGCCGCCACCCGCGTTGCCGCTGCCCATGCAGCTCCCGCTCCTGGATCTGCAGCCCAGCAGCAGCAGGGGCCAGCGCTGGACGAGGCCGCCGTCAAGATACACCCGATGTGGGCCGCTTTCAAGGGCTCCCTGTTGGCCCGTGGCTACTTTGGAGGCGAGCTGCCCGGCTCTGCCCGCTACAAGACCCTGATGGCCTCTGCCGTGGATGACTTTGTGGCATCTCCGTTGTACTCTGGGGCTCCCAGTGGAGGCCCCACGGGCTGCGAGGGGCTCGCAGGCCCAGGGGGTGCTGGGGGGCCGAGGGATCCGGGCGCGCGCCTGCTGGCGCTGCTCGAGGGCGATGCGGCGTGCGCGACGGAAGAGGTGGGTGCCCTAATTTTGTATGTGTGTGTGTGTGTGTGTGTGTGTGTGTTACATCGTACGCCCAAGTTGGCGCATAGACGCCTGCCGCGAAGCAGGATTGACAAAGGGGGGTTGGTCTGAACAGACCAAATGTGTATGTACTGCGGTGCTGTACTGCTGTCCTGTACTGGGGTGTGGCCTGAGAGGTGTGCTTGGGATAGGCTGTATTGGTCTGTCCAGCCCCTGTCTGTTAATGCTGTGGCCTCGTACTACCAATCACTCTGTCAATGGCGGCTGTATGTACGCGCATAACCATATATACCACAAGTGGTTCGCAGATGTTTGGACCTGTGTTTGAACAGTCAAATAGATGAATACTGTACATGTTTTTTGGCGGCCGCAGGAGTTTACCGGCCTGGAGGGTGCCCCTGATGACGATGAGGGATGGCTGACCGGGGCAGGGGGGCCTGGGGCCAGGGGGGGTGCGACCTCAGAGCTGGACAGGCAGCTGGCTGCGCGTGAGGCAGAGGCGGCAGCCTGGGCCGCGCGTAAGGCGGGGCGGTCGGCTGCACGTGCCGAGTCACGGACGGGGGGCAAGGGCAAGGGCAGCGGGGGGTCTGTCCCCAGAGGGGGCTCCCGTGCAGGCGGTGCAGGTGCCACAGCGGTGGCGGGCGCAGCAGCAGCAGCAGCAGCGAACGCTGAAGGGGATGTGCAGGAGGAGGGGCGTGGGGAGGGGCAGGAGGGAGCTGAGGGGCAGGAGGTGGATGCTGAGGAGGTAGCTGCCAAGTTCAGGGCGTTTGTGGACCATGCACTGGCGGGGCTGGAGGGGGCAGAGGTGAGCGCCCTGTGCTAGCCAGCCACCCTGTGTGCTGTGTGGATGCCAAGCTTGTGTCAGACCTGCCTTGGATTTGGACGGCATGCCGCAGCTAGCTGTAGCAGACCTGGCGTGAGACTGGAACTGCTGGCATGGCCTGCCATCCATAACCATGCCAAACATCCAGCACTGATTGACAGGGGCCATTTCAACTGGTGCTGACACCCTGGCACCGACTCGCACTTTGCATGTGTGAACTGTTCATGTACCAATCAACAGGTACCAGGGGATGCAGTTGCACGCCCAAATGGCACCAAGGTTGCGGCGGCCACCACAACCCCAGCGCCCAGGCGCAGTGGCGTCCGCGCGGCTGCAGCCGACCACCGCTTTGCCTTAGACATGGGCAGTCTGCTGACCGAGCTGGAGGCTGTGATTGGTGGCTTGAAGGCAGCTGGGGCCATGGGGCGTGCCCAGGCAGCAGGGACTGCGTCAAGGGCATCGGATGGCAGGTCCGCCACGGCTAGAGCTCCTTCAGGGGGAGGGGCAGGGGATGGGGAGGGTGGAAAGGATGAGGGTGATGAGGATGATGAGGATGAATGGGTGACCACGGATGAGGAGGGGTCGTCATTCTTTTCAGGGAGTGAGGATGATGAGGAAGAGGATGATGAGGAGGAGGATGATGATGAGGAGGAGGAGGAGGAAGAAGGTGATGGAGGCGAGGAGGAAGCAGAAGGCAGCGAGTGGGGGAAGGGAGGGGGTGGAGGTGCCTTGTTGCTGGATACCTCCCCTGCCTTTGTGTCTGCCCGCCCGGGGCGTGCAGCAGCACCAGCGGCGGTGGCAGCATGCCATGCACACCCGGGTGGGCAGAAGCCCCATGGGGGTGAAGGGCCTGGGCAGCAGCAGGCGGCAGGCTCGCAGCCGGGTGGGGAGCAGCAGCAGGCGCAGCAGCAGCAGGAGGCCATGGCGGGTGGTGGTGAGCCCTCCTGGGCCGCCCCCGGTGGCGGTTCCATGCTGGACCGGCTGCAAGCTCGTTGGGAAGCGGCCACTGCCACAGACAGTGATGATGGCGGTGAGGATGGTCTAGGACTGGAGGGGAGCAGCAGCGGGGAGGAGGGTGAGGAGGAGGCGGGTGAGGGGCAGGGGCCTGAGGGAGCGGAGGCGGCAGCTGCGAAGGGTCCAGGATCGCATGCAGGGCCAGGTCCAGGGGCTGCGGCAGCAGCAGCAGTAGGGACAGGCGCAGCGGTTGTGCCCAGAGAGTCGGGGCCCCACAGCGCAGGCAGCCGGCAAGCGGGGGGAGGCAAGCGGCCAAGCCCAGCGCCTGGGCGCCGCACCAGGCACGTGGCCGATGGCAGGATCGACGAAGGGTTGGATGGAGCTGGCCAGGCTGGCCCTGGGTTCATGGACCTGTATGCAGCTGCCCTGGAGGAGCAGCTGCAAGGCACCACACTCATGCAGTCCTTTGAGTGCGGGCCGCCACCTTCAAGTGCGGGGAGCACAGCGCCTGCTGGGGCAGCAGCCCAAGGGCCCACAGAGGATGGCGAGGGGCTGGCTCCTATCAACCTGGATCTGAACCTGGTGGCCTCCCTGGTCAAGTCAGTGGAGGCAGGGGGGGGCCTGGCAGGGCCTGCCACCAGCCTGGCCGGCCTGCTTGGTCTGCGCCTCCCAATGGCAGTGGGGACAGCAGACGGGGAGGCTGGTTCTGGAGGGGAGGATGGGGAGGATGGGGAGAGTGAGGACGGGGATGAGGGGGAGGGCGAGCGTGACCTGGATACCGTGGATTGATTGCGAAGCACTTCAAGCCAATGCAAGCGAAGCAATGAAATGAGAGAGGATGGGAGGGTACACAATCTACACATGTGTACTGTAGCGTTCTTACATATTACAAGCTGGATGTGAGCCTGCTCCTGCCAGTCTCGCCAGCCTTATCCATCACCAGCATTATCATACAACTCGGCACATGCGCCACCTCTTGGACCTTGGCCAGCACGTGGGTCAGGACCGGGCCAATGGAGGTGTCCGCTGGGCACACACAACAAGTCATTTGGCCTGGCAAATGGCACAACAGGAAAACAGCCCTAGGGTTCCCTTAACCGCCACATGCTCAGCTCTCAGAGTGCAGCTCTGAATCCTCAGCTTCCAAGTAGCAGGAACAGATGCACAGTGATGAACAGATACACGATTGCAACACCCCATCAAAATGGAGGTGTCCAGCAAGGGTGCCTGTACCTCTGACTCCCACTCGTCCTGCTAGCATTGATGCGGCCCTGGCTCTGCTACCTAGAGCTGCCTGGCCCCTCCTCTCTGGGTGGTGGCTGAACCATGCTGAGCAGCATCCACATCACAGCTTGCGCTACTTGAGCCCAAGATCAGTGACCCCACTGTACGCAGGCGACGGCGTGCACACTGTATGTACACTTTTGTCACCGCCGCCAAAAGCTCATGCTAGCCTACAGCCGAGAAGGGGTGTGGGGCCTCCACGCCATGTACGCGCGCCATGTACGCGCGCCATGTACGCACGCCATGTACGCGCGCCATTGTACGCACGCACACAACCGCGTACCGCAGGACATGCCCAGTGCAATAGGAAGCCATGATCCTCCTTGCAACCTACAGAACTAGCACATATTGACGTGTAACCTACAGTAGCATCCATGGATTCCCTGCCTATCCAGGCTCTCACATTTAGGGTGCGCCAGCACATGATATGTATGCACGCGCCAAACAAAAGTGTGCGCGTCGCTGCGCATGCTGCCGAACTCTGTGCCGCTTGCGGGCTACTCCCAGCGTGCCCATATTGCAGTTTGGCTGTGACTCAGCTGCTCCATTCTCAGGTGCCTGGGCCCTGAATCTGCTAGGGGGAGTCCTCTGGCGGCGGTGGTGGTGGTGGCGGGGGTGGTGGCGGGGGTGGTGAGTGAGCGCACGCAATGGGCAGCTTCCTTCTGGGGGGTGAGGGGGGCCGCGGGGGGCGGGAGGGGGGTGCTGGAGGTGGTATGTCAGGTGAGGCTGGTGACGCTGGTGTCTGGGGTGGCTGTTGGGGAGGTGGGGGGAATGGTGGTGGGTTTAGGGAGCCTTGGCCCCTGGGGACTAGCCGGGGCGGTGGCCTTTTGGTCAGAGCTGCTTGCTGCTGCTTGAAGCGCTCGACCCATTTACGCCAGCCTGATGTGGCGTCAGACTCGGGCGGTGCGCATGCCATGAGTGCCACAAGCAGCAGCATCCGCACAGCCGGCCCTCCTGAACGCATGGCTGTGTGCTGCCGCGCCTGCTAGGGCGTCTGCGCACGTGGTCTAAATGCGCCACGCAGCCATGTTCCTGCAGGGCACGTGAGCACAGTATGAGTTGACGATGTGTGCAGCAACTTGGACACATCACTGCATGCATGTGTTTTTTAAACCCCACAAGATGCTATCGCTGCGGCTGTGGCAGCTGCATGCACTGACCATGCTGCTACTGTCCATCTCGTGTCAGTCAAGTTCCCATGCAAGCTGGATTGTGGATCAGGCTGTGGCCCAGTTCTGCAACAACCCAAGCGCCCAGCAGAGAAACGCCATAGCTATCGCAGCCTCAGGTACGCATTCACGTTCCGTGTGGCTCCATCCACGCCCTGCAACGGAAATGGGCGCACCTCAACAGCAGATCTCCATTATTGCACGTGACAAAGCATGGAAGCTCGGTCATACGCTGTGCTGTGCTGTCTCTAGGGAATGCTACACAGAGGGGTGCAGCCAGGGGGTAGCCGCTTAGGGATATGGAATGCAGACCTAATTATTGGAAACTTCTGACGCCAGCCCAAAACCGCGCCTTCAAACCCAGCGGTTGGTCCCACAAATATGACCGACAGGCGCTCCATGAATAAGTCACCAGTTCAGCACGCTGCATTCACGGCCCCCAACTCGTGTGCAAGATCACAATTGTTCACAGCTGCAGCTGAGGACATGGCATACCTTGGGAGCAGCTTTGTGCTGGCCGGGTCCAGGTTGAACTGGTTGTGGATGGTGGGGACAGCTCAATTAATGCCATCAGGCTACTGAACATGTGGAGCAATCCGAGTTTGCTGTGATGAGCTGTTGCTGCTGATGCCACGCGGCCTGCGCGTCTGCGCATGCGCTGTTTCGTCTTACAGCCTTCACATGCCGACAGAGCACATGGGAATGGTTTATTTTAGGTGTGCCTAGACGAATGGCAGAGACACAGCGGGTTGCATTGTGCACAGCACACATCAATGCTACACAGGAGCAATGCACCCTCATGAGGAGGTGCCAGAGCAGCTGACACAACCTGTGGCTAGGGGCGTGCATCCTATGCACAGTCGCAAACCCATGAAACTCGAAGAAGTGAAAAAGAAAGCCGTATGCAGCTGTCTTGAACCACACATGATTCACGCCAGCCGGCAGGGCTGCATGCAAATGTGTGGGTCCACAGCCGATGCTGCATGCACAGGGTGCATTCAGTGGCAGAATGGACAGAAGGTACACGACCAGCAAGCTCCATACAATGAACTTGGGAGGTGGCGGCACAATAGAGTTGCAATGCACCCTAGCAAGGAGGGTCAAAGGCTGCGAGGGAGCCCATGCAGCAGCACGCACGCATGCAGTGCAGAGCATGCCGACACGGGGGAACCAAAGCAGCACACCAGCCGGCAGGGCTGCATGTGTGGCTTTGGCCCTGCACCTTTGAGCAGCCTCCTGCCGTGCTAGGCAACACAGCCCTGCTCAGCTCCAGCACCTGGCTCTGTTGAGCCATTCAACTCATCTCAACGCAATGTGCAAAGGTACTAGCGCTGAACATGATGGGCGAGCCAATCCTCCCTTCACATGCAGGGCAGCCCCCCTGAACCAACCAGGAACATCGTGGTGGGTACGTGTTGGGTACGGAAGCCCATCGTATATCCCACACAATCCTATCTATCTAGCTAAAATTGAAGCAGCAAACGTGATCTAAACAGTTCAGCAGTGTATGCAGTCCCGAGTGTGGGGCTCCCCAACCCTTACCAGGGGGGGCATCGCCAGGTCTTGGCCATGACATGAACATGTGTGATGCATACAAGCCAAACGCATGCACCTCTTGACCACCCAAGCACTTGTACTTCAGAGAGTAAGGAGCAAGCGTGCTGGCCGTGCAGCACCATACAAGCTCTCGTCAGCCAGCCTTTTCCTACGCCGAAGTGTGGAACATCAGACTCCACCAGAAGGCACGCTTGGGAGGCATACAGCACAGACACCATCGGGTCAGCTGGCCCCTGCGGCTCAACATACGGTGCTCCACCATGACTGCACACTGCACTTCAGCGGCGAGCAAGGGACGTATGGAGGTGCAAGAGGTCCAGCGCGCCGAAAAGGCAAAACAACTTTATTACTACCTGCGAAAAGCAGGCAGCGGGGCCGCCGTCCTCCTGCTCAGCAGCAGCTGCTCAACAGCTCCAGCATGACACCGAGCCTGGAGCTCAGCTACTGCCTTCTGGGCAACAAACAGGCCCAAGGGAAACAGAAAACGTGTGGTGTGCGCATGTGCAAGGAATGCATGCGCCCCACGATACCACCGCCACGTGTCTAGGTGCACGAGGTGCGGTACGGTGTGTTGGTCTGAAGGTCATTGGTGCCCAGCGCATTATTGGCAAGCTGGTTGTAGGTGACCAGGTCAGTCTTGATAGTCAGACCAGAGGGGATGGATGTGATTCCAGCGCCCAAGATTGTGGCCAGCGCGGTGCACTGGGTTTGAGTCAGACCCTTGCTGACACACGTGTTGCCAGTGCCGGTCAGAGTAGTGGGCTTGTTCCACAGATCATTCGTCGTCGAGCAAGTGGTGCACGTAGCCTTGTCGAGCAGTGGGTTTCCATCGCCGATCTTGTCATTGTTCTCATCCTGTAGCAAGTGCGAGCGAGCCAAAGCATCATGTGTGTATTCTGTGGGAGTGGGCTGGGCCACTGTATGCGGCTCAAGCATCGACAGGTATGCCATGCGTGCACACAGCGAACGAGCGAAGGCAATGGGTTGAGCATGGGTTGAGCAGTAGGAGGGCGCGCGGGCCTCAACCAGCTGCAGGGGCACCACACGAAATCACCGCTGACATCTCTTGCAACACACCTGCAGTACAAGTGCAATAGCCCCTGCAGTACAACTGCGGTACAACTGCGGTACAAGCGCTGCCAGCGGTGCCCACCTTCGTGTACAGGCACATCCACACAATGCCCTGCTTGATGGCGTTGGTGGGTGTGTTGCCCGTACCCGTGGGCAGGATGAAGTCATTCAGGTAGAAGGGGTTCAGGTTGTACTGCTTGGCAGTCTGCGGCGCAGCAGAGGCAGTACGGGCACCCCCATGCAAGTTGTCAGCAAGTCAGCACACCACTGTAATAGAAACTGCTGACACGTTTCGTAACAGATGCACACCAATTTGCTCGTGTGGCCGGCATACACGAGCCTGCCCGTCTCTTCAACAAAGCAAGCCCACACAGTCAGTCATATGTATATTGAATGTAAATAAATAAATAGATAGATAAATATGATGTAAATAAATCGGTACATCTGCTGAGAGGCAGCCCGCTGCTGTGTGGCCCACTACGTGCGCGAGACGGCAAGGCTGTTAACTGACCAGCTGCCGAGGCTGACCACTGGTCCCAGTGGCTGGTGGCTACTTGCGCTTGGTGACGGTGCAACCGCCCCCAACCAACCGCCAAGTAGTTGTTGTTACACTTGAGTCCCGCACGCACCAGGTAGTTGAGCCACGAGCCAATGAGCTGTGAGCCGAGGATGGTCCGCGCGTCGCCCTGCTGGCCTTCGCCAGCTGGCAGGATGGACTGCATCTCGGCATACGTGTAGAAGAAGCCTGTCTCGGTGCCGCTCAGTGCGCGGCTCCCGTCCATATCGCCGAGCAGCGCGCCGACAGACTGTGTGTTGGTCACGGGGTCCGTCACCTTGTTGGTGGTGCAGGCCGAGGTGGTGCAGAGCAGGTCCCACTTGGGCTTGTTGACGGCGTTGAGGGAGTCGTCAGCGATACCGTTGTAGTACGCGTTGTTGCCGTTGCCTGCGAGTGCGCCAATCCGGCGGCAAGGACTCAGATGGGCGCAACAATGCTGCTGGGCGGCTAGAAGCATGTGACACTGCCTGCCAGCCAGTTGACTGCCCTGTAGGTGTACCATCAAAAGCTCGAAAGCTCAGCAGCCAGGTGGGATATGCAACCAGCCCTTGAGCCCGAACCACCCAATCCCCATAGCCAGCTCCCTTGCGGTATTATTTAAATCAATAACTCCCTTGGGCGCCTGCACGGCTGGCGTACAGATAATGAGAAAATTGCGGACAACCAAAGCAATCGGGCACCTCGCAATGCAGAACCCAGGACTCGCAGCACTGCAGCTAGTCCTGGAGATCTCGCTGCTGCACACAGCCAGTCACGACAGGCCCCTCGCCAAAACAACCCCATGGGACAGTGGCGCACCCTGCCAGAACCCGATGGTGCGGGGCGTGATGGGCGTGCTGTAATAGCACGAGGGGTCGGTGGCCGTGACAGTCACGGGCACGTTTCCACGCGAGTCGGTGGGGCAGTCGCCGTACACGAGCGCAGTGTCCGAGATGGGGGAGGAGCTGGTGGCGGATGCAGTGCCAGTACACTTGACCGTCCTGCGGCCACAGCACCCAGCACACGCGCTGAGTTTACGGCAGCAAGGCTTTCTAATAGGAAGAGACAGCACGAGAAGTATCTAGGTATCTATTAGGTATCTAATGGGTAGGGAAAATACAGATCCCGCGAGCTGACAAGGCTGAAGTCAAGCACAGCCAGGTCCAGGGGGCACGCCCCCCCCCCCCCCCCCCCCCCCCCCCCCCCCGC
>BDCZ01000095.1:136074-156148 GCA_001662365.1 Chlamydomonas applanata
CTGCATGCAGCTGGTGTACGCACCAGACCTCGTTGACCTGCAGAATGTGGTCGGCCGCTAGAGCGGCGGAGGCAGTGGTGAAGGAGCAGCCGCTCTTGACAACGGCGCCATTGGTCACGATGCCAAAGACGGCGCCTGCTGGGGCGGGGGATGTCTGCTGGTCTGTCAGGCGAATGTTGATGAGATTGCAGGTGCCGGTGTTGGTAATCACATAGGTGGTGACGATGGCAGTGCCTGGGGTGATCAGGCGACCGTCCACGCCATTGATATCCTTTGTGACGGAGACAGCAGGCGTGAGAATGATGTACGAGGCATCGGCGGCCTTGGTGACCGTCTTGGACGTGCAACCGGTGGTCCAGGTAGACGAGAGGGTGGCTGTGGATGTGAGGCCACCTGCCACAGCAGTGGTGGACTTGGTTCCCAGACCGGTGGTGGTAGATTTAAGGCCGGCAGACGTAAGAGACCCCGACGCCACATTACTGCCAATGACATCAGTGTCAGTCAAGGTGAAGGTCGTGGATTGGGAGGAGGAGATTGAGTAGACGTAGACCAGCGGGTCGCCCAGAATTGCGGTGAAGCCTGCGACCTTGCAGCTGTGGGGGCATAAATAAGAGATAACGCAGGCAGCACCGGTGCGCAGGCATAGAGCGTCAGCATAGCAGGATAAGTGGTTGGCAGGCGATCCAGGGGTATCTGCACAGGAGGTGAGGTGGTCAGTGCACGGGGCTTGTAGCCGTCGCTGCAGGCCTGTATCTCCTGGTTGCATGCATTCAGCCACTGCATGCATTCAGCCACTGCTGCTCAAGCAAGCAGTCTGCAAAGGTAAGCTCATGCCGCCGCAATGCACACTGGTCCCACTTGCCTGGTGCTGTCGAAGCTGGTGGTGCCGGCAGGGCACACCTTCTGCACTCAGGCAGCAGACAACACACACAATCAAAGAACTTGTGAGCATGCAGATGCGCACAAGCAAGCAGATGAACCTGTGAAATGCCGTGTTTGATGCATTATCAATAAGTGCAGATGCGCAGGCATGATGTGTTGTGCAAGGCGTGGTACGGTGCTGGGAGTAGCACCTCGCCTTGGCTAGCTACGTAAGAGGTCCGGAAACCTACACGTATGCCATTGCTTTTGTAGTGCTGCTGAGGCTCCAGACCCCCAGGTCCATTGCACGCTGTTCCAGACAGGGGTGACTGCAGGTCACTCCCGCTAAGCAAGGCTGCCTGCAGCAGGCCAGCCTGGCGGCGTCTGGCTGGCAGCTGGCGTGCACGCAGCACAGGGCCGTGTCACCCCATCCTACACTGAAGATTATCTACAGTAGAACTTGTGGTCATGTGGTGGCCAGCCCACGTTGGCCACCTTAGCCACAGTGAGATCAGGCCAGTGAGATCAGACCCACCTTTGCCACCGTGAGGTCAGTGCTTGTAAAGCTGGTGGGAGAAGGCGTGACTGTGTTGCTGCCGCTCACGGCCTTGGTGTAGCTGAAGTCATCGGTGTAGGTGTAGCCAGCCGTCAGGGTCTGGGGGGTGCTGCTCGCGCTGGCGATGTTCTGAGTGACTGTGGTGGACGTGGTGCTGCTCAGGTCTACAGAGCTGGAGGTCAGGCCGGTGACACCGGACAGCTGCGGGCAGGGAGAAATGCAGCAGGGCACGCAGGTGCCAGACGCAGCACGCGGCATCAGCCAGACGGGGTGAACGAAGGGGCAGGGACGGCTCTCACAAGGACAGGGGCAGGCAGGCAGGCCACGCAGCCAAGCCCGTCCGCCCTCTAGGATAAGGTGCTGGGCACTTGGCTGGCCTGCACTGTTACCTATCATCTGACAATCATCTGGCAGAGCCCCAGCGCTCACCGCGACAGACGAAGGGTTGTTATCAGCGTTGCGGCCGATCGTCCATGTGATGGTCATCGCCTCACCAGCAATAGGGGTGTCGCAGGTCGACTGCAAGCACGAGGCATGGCATGGTAAGCATGGCGGCCAGTCAGCCCATCATCTCAAACGGGTTCATGGAATGACTTGATTGAGCAAAAAGAAAAGCCTGGCGTGGCTGCATGGGTGTGCAGTGTGCCCAGCATAGCATTTCTGCTGGCCCTTCTCTAAGGTGGACCTTTGGGTTTTCAGACCTTTTGGGCTAGGGTTGGGACCTTTTGGGCTTGCTATGCTGAGGGTGACATGCGGCTGAGGTTGCAGCTGACGCAAGCAGGTGGATCCGCAATATATCGTATTTGTGCAAGCGGGCAGATGCAATGCTGCGTCATGCGTGTACGTGCGCGCACCCCAGACACAGACAGGGTGGGGTCCACCACGATCCAGGACACAGAGTCGCTGGCAGAGGCGGTGTCAGAGTCACAGGAAGTGCTGTATGTGCTGGAGACAGTGACCTGCAGGGCAGCAGCCAGGGCACAGAGGGGAGGGACAGATGTGGAAGTTGCAACAGGAATGAGGCGAGCTGAATGCAAGTAAACCCATGGTCGAATTCTGCACATGCATGCGCCGGCGACACCGATGTGCGTGCTTCCAGGCAGTAACCTATGAGTGTTCCTATCGTTTGCAGCCCGCTGGGGCTCAAGCCGTTACTCCATCGCTGCCAGCGTTGTGTTTACAGGTCAAATACAATTGTTCCAAACCACGCGCACACATGCGATATGAAGGCGGAAATGACCGAGGTGCTGCATCCCAGGCACGCACCGTTTGGCTGCTGGACGAAGTCCCAGAGTTCATAATGATCGTGTACTTCCAGGCCTCACCGCCAAAGCCAGAGGCACCGTCCAGCTTGCCGTTGGCGTTGGTGTCACCGCTGACAAAGGCACCAGAGGGGCTGACGGAATCAATGCTCACGCCGGCTGCTGTGGACTGCGCGACCGCGTAGATGGTCATAGACTTGCCTGCAGCAGCAGGCAGTCCGAGGTGAAGTCAACGCAGGTATGCCATTCGCATCCAGCATGGAACATACTGGCCATTATAGCAGCAGGTAGCCAGTGCAGGACAGCAACGGCAGGTATGCATCTCAGGATCATTCTGGGATGTGGGTAGGAAACCTCATGTGGTAAGAAACGTTTTGTCAAGTATGCAATGAATATGGCTGGGGTGTGCGCCGCCAATGATGAGTTGATGACTCACTGGGAAGGACCTTCTTGCCGCTGCCAACTCCAAAATCATTGGAGGATGTGCCGATAGTCTGCATGCCACAACACAAGCCATGGCCCAGAAGTGGCATGCATGCCTTGCATGTAAATCAATGGTGGTCCATGCACGCACACAGCACGGTCAGCAGCTGCAACCAAGACATATGCAGCCCCTTGCCCTGGCCCTCCTGTAATCGTGTTCTCACAATCCACTCTGCTTGGCCTACCCTGCTGTGGCATCTGACTGGCAGGGGCAAGTGCACAGGCACTCACCGTTGTGACTTGCAGGTCGGTGCTGGTGAAGGGCGTGTAGGTCCAGGTCACTGCAGACAGCAGCAACAGCCACAAGTGTGATTGTCCTATGCATGCGGCTTGTCAACACCCTACGCCACCCGCTCTGACACAACACTGGTTGTAGCCCCTTGAAAACAGCTACCAGCCTGCAGCGTCAGGCCAACTCAACAATCCCAGCGCTGGTCACACTTTGCACCTCACGTCCATCATGCATACATACAAGCAAGCATGGTTGCGTACAAGACAGGAGTTATTCAGTCTAAAACCCAACGAGCTGCTGCACGCTCGTTGTCTACAGGGGCTGTAGTGCCAGGCGCTGTAGTGCCAGCAACTGGCAGCAGTCCAAAGGCAGCTGCAGCCGACTACAAGGACTGGTACAGTTCCTGCCCTGCCAGCGCGCAAGGCAGGACATCAGCCACTTTGACTCGTACTCACGGTCTGTGGAGGCGGTGGGGGTCACCGAGTTGCCCAGATCATCGGTCACATCATCGGCCGTGATGGTCACTGTCTTGGGGGAGGTATCAGACGTGGGGTTGATGGAGGCAGAGATGGTTGTGGTGTCAACATCCCCAGAATTCATAGGGCCAATGGTACCAGAGGCCCCGGCAGTGGCACGCACGTTGGACAGCGCCTGGGAGCCGGTGTTTGTAACCTGCGGGGTGTTTAGGGGTATGCTGATAAGCAGCAGGACCGAGGAGTTGTGCAAGGCACATGCTTCGAGCGATATACATGGGATGAGTGCATGAACGCCCACACCGTAACCAGCGTGCGTGCAAGCTGCATAGTGGTGCTGATCAGTGTTGATGAATACGAGCTACACCTTCAAACGACCAGCTTTGCTCCCGCATGTTCTGTCTGGGTGCGAGCTGCGCACAGTCATGCACGCACTGGCGTGGCCCCATGTGCACTGGGCTACACTGCAGCTCACCGTGACAGTGACGGGAGCAGCGGTGGGCTTGACCAGGGCGGCACAATAGGAGGCGGAGACGGACAGGCTGGCGGTGATGGGGTAGTAGGCGGAGGGGTTGGTTGTGGTGCGGGTGCCGCTCACGTGCTCCTCAGCGCCGTTGAATGCATAGCCGTCCTTGTCAAAGCTGCACACACAGCCAGGCATTTAGTCGTTACCACAACAAGGCGTTGCATGTGGCTGGTAAGGCAAGGCATCGATGCACACCCCAGACACCGATGCACACCACAGAGACATGCAGGACTGCCAGCTTTGGCTCCTGGATACGACCAGACGTGTGCATGCACGCGAGCAGCTAGCACGCATGCGTGCCCGGCCATCCCCCCTTGTGCTCGCGGCCTACTAGAAGTCAAAGTCGCCCTCCATTTTTGCCGTGTTCACGTAATTGACGCTGCCGCCTGTGCCGCACGCCTGCAACTCCCATTGCTCGTTCGGGGAGAAAATCAGATCGTCATTTGTGTCCCCATAGAGGGAGGCGCCCGTGTAGCCATTGGGAAGGTCCCTGTGGGCCACAATTCAGGTGATGCCACGGCACATGTGCTCAGGGCCTGGGTCTTTGCCAGTGGGGAAGCTGGCCTGTTATCCCTCCTCTAACAATAGTATCTGTGAAGGGCCCTGCCGCTGCTGCACTGATCCCACCATGCACAGCTGGACAAGCGCACGCGGGGCAATGCCATGCACATGCGTCCGTCACATGTTCCAGTCAAAGCCTGTCCAGGGAAGTGCATGATGCAACCATGGCCGCACATACTCACCATTGGCCATTTGTCCAGATAGGGTCTGTACCGTTGATCTGAGACGCGGCAGCCAAGGATCATGTTTGGCATCAGCCATGAGTGCATAGGCGTCATGCACTCGGGCGGCAAGTACAAAGGATGAAAAGGACGGATACAAATGTACTCAGTCCAGGATTGTGGTGAGCTTTGCTGGTCATACCTTGTCATCATACATCTTGATGTTGGTCAGGCTCTGCTGACCGGAGTTGTAGATGTAGTAGTTCCTATCCAGAAGGCAGGAACAGGCATTAGTCAGGTGATAAGTCACGGCTTGGTGCTGCAGGCTGCAGCATGGCCCGCCATCCGGCCACTGGGTCCTCGAGACTGGGCTCATTCCGGACCACTCACTAGAGCAGGCAAGCAGGTGATACTTGAGGGCACAGGCAAGCCTCATCCAAGGCTTCAACACCCACGTACCAGCAGACAGGCTTGCCGACCAGCACAGTGGGTGCATGGTCATGAAGACCAGCAATCCCAAAGTATGGGCTGTAAGGCTCGTCGCCCTCCCACGTTTGGGCTGCATTGCTGGTGGTCTGCGCTTGAAACGAGTGCATGTGCCAAGAGCATAGCACGTAGTTGGAGAGGCCATCATGTCGATGTTGGCGTTGTGGATGCAGCCACATGCGGCAGGCATGCTTCAGTACGTTCCCAGTGTGTGCTAAAAACAAACCAACAAACGTATGGCCACAGCGAGGATGAGAGCCCCCATGGTGGTGTCTACGCTCACCTTTTCAATATCAACGCCCACACCACCAAGGACACGGGTACATGGTCGTACCTGTAGGTCAGAAGCAGCACATCACACCAGGCGATTCAAGGGGTTCTGACATCATGGTGGCATCATACATTGAAGCATGGTTTGTTTCAGGGTAAACAAGCTTGCCTACGTTTCTTCGGGTTGGGGGCTGCGTACAGATGGAGTTCAAGGTCATTCAACTTTTCAAGCCCTTGCAAGCAAGGTGTCCGCTGTGCAGCACGGCATAGGTCAGAAGGAGGCCTACATGCCTGCAAGCTCGTCGCCGTGGCGTCCACAGACTTGCTGCAATCCGAGCCATAGTACAGTTTGGCCTCAAACAGCCAGGAGGTCTGGTCGGTAGACGCCTGGCGGTCAAAGAACCACTTTAGCTGGTCCTCGGTGAACGTATCGCCTGCCTGAGGTGTACTGCCCGTGCACTTGTACAGCCAGGTCTTGGGACTGAAGGTGGAGCTGATGGTGTCGCATGACTGGGAGGCAAGAGTGGCGCCAACAGAGTCCTTGGCGGTCTGCGTCACCTCAATCCTACACAGCGCGTTCCCATTCAAGGTCCAGTCCACTTCCACAGATGCGGGCGTCGAGCCTTGGCACGTAGAGGTGGTGATAGATACCGTGGGAGGGTCCTGTAGCGGGGAATGCACACAACAAGTAGGTAGGTACCAAGCGGAGCAGGCGCCAGGCGAGCAGCGGAGCAGGAGAGCAAGCACCTCAAACAGGCGATATGTACGTAACTAAAGTAACTCTACACCTGTATGTTTCAGGGCATATGTTGAGTCCAATTACACTTCATGTGCAGGCGTGTGTTTAGGGACAGAAGGCCCCCGGGTCACGCCAGTTCCTGCACAGCAAGCTAGCCAGGTGGTGCAGATAGCAGGTAGGGCATAGGAACCTGCACCACACTCACATTGTTGCAGATGCCCTCCGTATCCACAAAAGGATTCTGCGCACGCAGCACCAGCAACATGGCCAGCAGACGGTCAGGCCCATGAGCTCTCTTTCTGGGCCCTGATCCAATGCAAGCGCATGCATTCGCTTCAGCGCACTCGTGCGCATGCATCAGCAGCACCCTTATTCCACGCGCATCAGTGGGCGTAGCTCTCTCTTTCTTGCAGCTTTCTTTCTTTCTTTCTTCTTCCAGCAGCAGCACTCACTGTGGTGTCCACCTCGTCATCAGCCACCACATCACCACTCTTTGTGACCTCCACCGAAAAGGAGAAGCCATTGCCACCAGCTGCAAGTGACGTGGCCGCACTCGAGTCTGTCTCCTTGTAAGGGAAGTTGGCGCCGGCACCAGAGTAGGCAAAAGCCCAGAAATCTGACGATGGCGCGACGAAGACGTTAGCGTTGGCGCCTTCAGTGTACAGTCTGGCGCTGCCAGTTGTGTCATAGACGGCAGCTGCGCTTGGGCCATAGACCAGCTGCAGACACATTGCCGGACACAGGGAGCAAGGCACACATGCAAGCCCAGTCAGCGCGCATCATACGTACCAGGCAAACAATCAACACCTGACGCAAATATGAATAATAGCACGACGTACCGGTATCATAGAAACGCCTACATGCTGGAACAGAATGCTAGAACAGCTGGCAGCAGGCCATGTCAAGTAAGCCAGGCAGCCAGCCCTGAGCTTCACCTTCAAGTTGCCGTTGCACTTTGGGTTATCCTCCAAGTTGGCAGTCCACTCGGTGCTGCCATTTGGCAGGTCACCCGAGTTCAAGGTCATGTCACATGTCTTGCAGTAGTAAAGGTCCGGCGTGCACTGTATAACAAGGGATATCCATGTTGCAGGTAGGGTGGGTAATGCGGGATAGGGGGAGAGGGCGGGGGGGAGGGGGAGGGCTTCTTCTCTCCGCCATTCCCACCACCCAAAACGTATATATGTCTTACCCCTGTACCCCTATCTTCCCACTCTAAGATGCTGCGAGTCAGGCCTTGCATGTTGAGATATGGCACCCCCTTGCCGCTTGTGGCAGACAAATCATGCATGCGCACCTCATGCACCCTTTGCAGACAGATTGCACCCATGCATGCATGCTTGTACACGTGGCAGCTAGATATGGTCACACCTGCTTCAGTGTGAGCTTGTAGGCGTTGGCATCCATTTGAGTCCAGGTAACAGCAAGTTGGTTGGAGCACGGGTTGTAGCTGATGGTCACCTGCATAAAGTCCAGGGCAAGGCGAGCAGCTGGGCCGCAGCTTCTATGCAGCCAACGTTCTTCAACTTGCAACGCAACGATAGCGCATTACAATCACTACTGGGTGTCAGACGGTGGGCAAGTACCTTGGATGAGCAATAAGTTTCAGGACGCATAGCTGCTGTATGCCGCTACCGTCGTGCAGTTCAGCCGTGGTGGTACGTCCTGTGTCATGTATGACAGCGCTGCTGTACAGCTGTACAGCACTAATGTTGCCGTTCAAGAACACAAACTAGATCCGTTATCACCACCCACCTCGGGATCGGTAGGAACCTGCAGACTTGGACTGCAGACGCGGAAGCCCTGCATGCATGCCAATAGCCACCAGCATGTGTGCGTAAGTGTGTCGTGTGTGGTTATGTGCTACACCGAACGCCCATCATCGCGCATGGATGCCTGCTGCAATGTATGCGTGTGTTCCACATCAAAACGCTGTGTTTCAGAGACGCCTGCTTGCCACCGGCGTGTGACCGTTTTGTACCAGCTGTGATTAATGTGGTGAGTTGCTTCAATGGATTGCGTTGTTGTAGGTGGACCTTCTGGTCTCAGTGAGCAAAGCAGGCAATCCAAGTGCGTTGGTGTTTAGGCAGGCAGGTCGCAGTTGTGCTCCCAGAGCACCTAGAATATACCCAGATGATGGACCCCAGATCGAACGCGGAGATCCCAGTTAAAACGGATACCCAGGAGACGCGCAGATGACATTTAGGCCCGAGATAGAAGTTGGGTGATCCCCAGATGGTACACTACCACATGCCAAAACCGTGTGGCCTGGAAGCAATTGATCCACAGGAAGATCAGGGAATTGCAGCACCCCTAATGGGAAACGCTGTAACAAGTCAGATGATAGAAGGCAGATGGATGTGCACAACGCTGTGCACATCGTGCTCCAGGCCACGCACCTCGGTGGTGCCTAGCGTGACGCAGTCCGCTCCCAGCAGTGCGGTGGCCACGGTGGTGGTTCCAGCAAGGAAAGCATCAGACACATAGCCTGGGGCGCAGGGAGTGAGCACAGGGCAGGGCATACACAGGTACATATGAGCTCACATAAGCAATTAAGCATACAGATGTATATTATATGAGCTCATACACAGGCTCATACATATGTAATTTATATGTGTATAAGCATATATAAGCTAATATACACACATGAGCATATATAAGCTTATATGTGTATAAGCTTATATACAAGCAAAAGAGGTCAGAAGCTCACTGACCGTGCCCCACTGGCGGCAGGTGCAGGCACGTACACAGATCACCATCTTGGTTTGAAATATAATCACATGCATGATGCAGCAGGGCAGCCAGTCAGTGTGCACTCACCAAAGCAGTGCTGTTTGTCATAGGAGCTTGGGCTCTCAACGGGGTAGGCGGCTTTCATGCTGCTGGTGCGCTGGGGTGCGCAAGCCCAGTTGCCGGATGCCTGCTTCTTGGAGTAGAGGGTACAGGTCACATCATACGCGACACCCCTGTGCAGCGGCACGTGCATGATGCGCCAAAATAGGCAATGCAGGCATGCAGTACGCGCATGCGACGCCAATTAAGCAGGGTAATACAGGCTGTCGGGTGATGCGGGAGCTTCACGCTACCTATCGTATGGATGTATTCATGGCACGTCCAAAGGGAAAGCCAGGCAGTGTCATGTCCCATGTGCGAGTGGCGCGAATGTAGATGTAGTCAATGAAAACGTGTGGGATCGTGAATCCCTGGATTCTCACCTCCACTTCCGGTTGGTGCACGTTGAGTACAGCGTACTGCCATCATTGCTGTTGAACTGCATGCGGAACCAGGCATTATATAGCAGGCATAGAACAGTTAACGGGGAAGACATCAACTTCGCAGCATGCACAACTAACGGTAGCATGGGCACTGGCAGCGGAGTAGCACGTCAATACCCAGTGCAGGACACGGCGACTGGGCATGCGCAGAGTAGCCGCCACACATGAAAAAAGGAACCTGCACATATCTGAATATATGTAGGCAGGTGCATTTACCCTTTCCTTTAAGCGCACCTACCCACCCCACATCCGTGAGTGGACGCAGCACATACATGCAGGCAGGGATAGGTTGGCACGCATGGCACTTCCTATGCACTGTGGTGGACGTGGACGGTGGACGTGGATGGTATAGGACGGGATAGGTTGGCACGCATGGCACTTCCTATGCACTGTGGTGGACGTGGACGTGGACGGTGCCACTGCAACAACGCTAAGCACAACAAGCGCTGCTGCAACCAAGTGCAAAAAGGCTGGTGAGCAGGGCGGTGCACTTGTGGCGCGCGCACCAGGGTGGCGTGGCCGGCACCCTTGCCGTGCTGGCACTTGAAGCCGGATGAGTTGGGGCCCAGGCCGTTGGCGGGGCAGGAGGAAGAGCAGCACTGGCCAACATTGTCGGTAGCCCAGCACGCTGGGCCCAGCTGTGTGCCAAGCTTGGAGCCCCAGGAGTTGTGGCACGGGCCGCAGGAGTCCTTGGCGTTTGTGGAGTACGTGACGCCGTTGTACTCAACAGAGCCAGGAGACGTGTACAGCGGGCAGGTTGCGCCGCCAGTGGTAGAAGAACTGGGGTCGGAGTACTGCAGCAGGTGGCGCAGCTCAGCTGCACGCGCAGGAGACACGGCAAGTGAGTAGATAGTTGCAGTTTTACTTCCATTTGCACGCAGGCAAATGCAGCGTGCCAACGTATCAGCAAAGAGTAAGAGGTAAAGGTTGTAGCGTTAGCCTGCTTGAACCCTAATCCCCTGAGCGCGACGAATTCAGGTCGTCTTCTTGCCAAGATGCTGTAGTTGTGCAGTGACATGCAGCTGCCCCCGCACCTGACTGCTGCGTGCGCAGCTGCCGGCCAGCCATCACCGCGGGGATCAGCCCAGCCAGCAGTAGCAGCAGTGCTGAGCACAACAGGAGGCCGCTTGCAGCCCGCAGGCCCGAGGGGCCCATGCTCTGTTGACCCATGTGATGGGTACCTAGGCCTGTGTGAAGGGTGCAGAGTGGTTTGTACCAGTGCATGGTCAGCATTGAATAGAGGTTGAGTCATCAGCAGGGATGACGCGGCATGAGCGCATGCGGGATGCAAGCCTGCTGCATGCGTCGCGCTTGCATGCAGCGGACACTGCGCATGGGCTGCCTTATCACCGGAACAGAGCAGCGTGAGCAGCGAAAGTGCGGCTTCAACTAGACGGGCGATTCAGTGGCTTGCGGCCTGGCGCATGTCACAACGTACGCGTACAACTGATCACATTGTGCACCTAAACTGCAGCTGGGAAGGCGCCAGTAAGCAGCAGGAGCCGCCCACGCGCAAGGCAGCATGGCATCGCAAAGCACGATCGGCACCACCATAAAGAAAAGAACAATGTCTTCCATGTCGAACGCGCGCACAGCGCATGCCACGCTGCTGATGATCAGACCGCGCACTGCGCTCATCAGCTGATGAGCGTTCAACCCAGCAGCATGCTGAAAAAAACCGCATGGATGGGCCCTCATGCCCCTGGCGTGAACTATCATTGATTGCAGCTGCACATCCAGGCGGAGGATCATCGACAACATTGGCGCAATGTTGCGTGGTTGGGTTTCGGGCCTGGGTTCCACCTTAAAACGCATCCGGCCAGCAGCTGGGCGCAGGCTACATGTAATATATAGCATGATGACTAGGGGCTGCCCTGCCGCCGGCAGGGCACGCAGCAGTGTGCGACATGGATGGGAAGGTGAATGTCAGGACCTCATCAAGTTCGAAATCAGCTAGACCTGGGCATGCGCCCTGATGCCAGATGCGCTGCAATACATACAGGACCTGCAACGTGCTGTTTGTAGCGTATGTAGGGTCCATCAGGACAGGGCAAGGCCAGCCAACGGGCGCGCATTTAAATAATGGGCAGGATATGCCTTAAACCGTGGTGTTTGTGCAGCGCAGGGGGCAACAAGGGCTTGGGCACCCAGCCAGCGCCAGCAGCAGTTGGTTTCTGCACGTATCTCCACTCACCTCTTGAGTCAAAGACGGTTGAATAGCGGACGCAAGGCCAGCTGGATGCTTGAAATGCTTGCGATCGTACTCAGTCAACCCTCAATTCCACTCTCACTCTCAGCCACGTTTCCATCAGGATGTGTGCCGTGTCGCGCAGCATGGCTGCACAACAACCACATTCAATTCGTGCCTTGTCATTTTACCTTGAGATTTACAGCAGGGTGTGCACACGGCGGGTTTGGCATCACCTGATGGCGCTAGCTGACATTGCAGCACTGCTGCAATATAATCTGCATCCCACCTCCGTTATAGTCACAACGACAACCCGCGGCTATACATACGCGGGGCCACGCTTGACCTCCGCGAGAACAATTAACAGCGCACAGGGACACGTAAGGAAGATAACTTGAAAGAAATCACGAGTCATGTGCAGGCATGCATGTGCCACACGCCATGTGGCGAAGTGCAAGCCATCAACCGACAACACAACAGGGCAGGGGGCTCATTCCCAAAGCAGTCAAAAAACACAGCTTAGGATGGCTTAGGATAGCTCATTTCTACCTTGCTGGATAGATGTGCGGCCAGCTCGCTGGGACATACACATACACGGCAGCAGAATGGGGGAGCATGAAGAGCTACTCAGGCGCCGCGGGTATCGTCATGCATCCTGCAAGCGTGCGGAACACTAACAGGTGCCACCGGGACGCTCACTCAGTGGAACAAAGGGAAGAATGATCTAGACACATGGATTCTGAGGATACTCTCCAATATGATACAGCAGCTGCTGCGGCAAATCACGCTCACGAGCAGCAGTTGTACGTCATCAGCACTCGTAGCTGTCGCACTTCAAGCCGAAGGAGCTAATGGTCACACAAAAATCTGGACAGCGCGTTGATGGCACGCATATGCGCCAGGCATCGGTGCGCTTGGTGTGTGCAGCTAGTACCGATTGTGAGCTAGCCTTTGCATGCCAATGACGGCGCGCGGCATCGCAGCTGCCAGTGGCTGCCATGCCAAGCACGGCGGGAAGATTCACTTACACGGCGGCGCACGCACATGGCAAATGGCAACAGTATGAGCGCTGCTACTGCACCCCACTACATACCATCATGCATCATTCGCTGAAGGCCTCCAACATGCACAGGTTGCACACGTGCAGGGAGCCCTGCACCAATGCTGATGTGATGGCGCAGGCCTGAGACGATGCAACATCACTTACTGTCCTGTGAGCACAACCTGCAGTCAAAGCCACATACCGATTAAAATTGGCTGCCAAAGCACAGCAAGCCCCACCCAAGGCGAGGGTGCTGTTGTAAGAAAATCTTCTCATCAGTGCCCAGTTGAGGTGTAGCGCCAAAGTTAGGGCACTGGTAAGGTAGCTTGTGTGTCGGGCTGCTGCCTGGCTGCTGCCGCCTGCTTGCCTGCTTGTGATTTGCTCCTCAGCTTGGTTATGCCCCCTCCTCCAAATCTACCCACTCGATATACACCCACCCAACCCAGCTGGACACCCGCAGACCCAACCTCCTCAACAACCACCCAACCGCCATTGAGGCCCCCTTCTTGGCTCCCTTCTGGTGTTAGGATATATGGTAGGTGACCATATGTCCTGAACATCTCCGGAGTGCCTATTGCAATCCTTACATCTGGGCCACAGCCGCCGCCCTCTGTCCCCCTATCTAGCTCCTGTCGCCACAGCTCAGCAATGCTGACCCCGTACTCAGGTCTGAGACGACATCTGGCCATCCCGATCCTTTGCCGCATGCACGCCCTGCATATGAGGCCGAAGGTGAAATGGTTGCACAAATGTGCGTGGAAGGCGTGGGCAGTGTGTGGCTTCCTTGTTTGCAGCCCTGTACAATCATGCCAACGAAGCTGGCAGCTGGCAGGCGCCAGGGGGTTAAGGTTAAGGTTACACAGGGAAGAGCACAGCGCACACCGAAAAAACAGCGCACGCGGCCGAGGCCGACCCTCCCTGCAGGAAAAGAGCAAAGCGAGGCGGAACAGAAACAGCAGGAGAAGGAAAAGAAGGAAAAGAAGCAGAAGAAGCAGGACCGGAGGGAGGACAGGAAGGGGGTGCAAATTCATATGGTGCGCGACTAGCGCTCAATAAGCAGCTCATCAAGCACTCGCTCAAAGTTGAAAAACACTGCTCAGCACTGCACCCCAGCAGGCACGGCAAGCCGGGGTGTGGGGTCATATATCATAGCTTGCCTGCCATACATCACAAAACCATTCAATTATCGTGTGCAGGTCATCATCAGCTGCTGCGCTTCAAGCATCCAGTAGCATACCTTTTGGCCCAAGGGGTCCGTGCCAGCAGGCGTGGAGTCGAGGCCCTCACGGGCACGGTCCATCGCCTCTCCTGTGCTCATGCGCTCGCCAGATGGCAGGCCTAGACCCTCAGCAGCTGACACACGCTCCTGCGTGGCCTGTGCAGCAGGCCCTGCATGCATGCAAGCACTCACACATGGTCAGCACGCTTGCATGATCACGCCACCATGTCATCACTCATAAGGGTATGCATGGAAAGCAGCTGGCATGCGAGCACAGCAGTACACTTTTCTCACACAGTGCCAGCAGTACGACGACATATGCTGGATCATGTCGGGGCGAGCAACACGAGATGCATGGTTAAGGTTAAGGTTACACAGGGAAGAGCACAGCGCACACCGAAAAAACAGCGCACGCAGCCGAGGCCGACCCTCCCTGCAGGAAAAGAGCAAAGCGAGGCGGAACAGAAACAGCAGGAGAAGGAAAAGAAGGAAAAGAAGCAATGGTGATGGCATGCAGGCAGGAGCAGCAGCAGAGCCATCCATGCGGCATGCTTGCAGCAGTTGAAGGGACCACGCACCGCGGATGCCCGTGGAGGGGTCATGCGTGCCGGGTGGGGTGCCTGTGGCAGCATCCACTGCAGAAGCGTTGCCTGCAGCACACATGCACACGCCGTGGAGGACAGGCGCGATCAGACATGCACAGCACCACCGAGAACAGGCAAAAGGCTGCACTGACGGTCCTACTACAGTCATCGCCTGACCATCACACACATGACACACAACGACGCGTGCAGTGGCGTCATACATGCCAGTGCTGTGCTGTGCTGTGCTATGCTGTGCTGTGCTGTACTGTGCCGTAACATCCACAACTACCCACCTGCTGCAGCTGCGTGCGCGGCCATGTCAGCCGCGCCAGCCATGCGCTCGCCAGCCGCCGCGGCCTTTTCAGCGATGCGGTCAGTCATGCCCTGCAGTGCATGCCCACCCCGAGCGCGCGGGTATGCAGATTGGGGTTCATCAGAGATCTTGCTTGCATGTGTGAAAGCGGACATGAGCAGTGATCAGACAGCTGACCGCATGGCAGGTGGCTGGGAGGCCTGCGGCTGGGCAGACCATTCGACACCACAACTCCGCTTGGCCTAGGCAGGTTTCACTCGGTTCAAATAGTGACACATAGTGACACTTGGTTCGAATAGTGACACATTAGGACTCTGTATATGTCCCTGTCCCCATTTACATGTCCATTATGTCCCTAAGGCGCGTACATAGGATCCCCGTTATGTGTCCCTGGTCATCCACATGACCCCACGAATGTAGGAGACCGTGGACCTCCCGCGACTATCTCAAAACAGGGACGCGCAAACAACGGGGGGCGCCCATGGCAACGCCACCCGCTTCTTCAAGGGGGGGGGGCGGTCATTGCATCGCTGTTAGTCTGAGAGGTATATGGCAACTCAACCACCGCAGGTATAACTGGGAATTTGCTGGGTCAGCCCTAAGGACTCCCGCGCTCGCTCGAGGGCATGGGCGACGCAACACCTCAGCTGTCACATGACCGCAAACCCACCCATGGCACTTGACATGACAGTATACCTAAGACTTACCAGGCATCTCAAGTGCCGCTCGCCAACGGGCTACTCCCTCAACACCTCGGCAGATCCTGGGATAGTGGCTGTCTGATCTATAGGGGGTCTCACTGTTACATCAATGCTCCAAGACTCACTTGCGTCTTGGTGGATCGTGGGGCAACTTGGGGCAACCTCTCAGTGTTACGACCATATACCCTCTCTTATTGTTCTTGATGACCTCCCTATTCCTTTGTTTTAGACCCCTTTGTAACCTCCTCACTAAAAACCTGCCCCAACTTGCCCCAAATCATCTCTATACTGAATCCAGTGTCTAAATTGATAAAACCTCCAGGCCTGCAAATCCTCAGAGTGGAAACGAGGAAAGTTTGACGCCAGTGTAGCCACGGGCCCCACAAGACCCCGGAGTCCGCCCGCAGTGCTTGTCCTCCTTGGCCCCCATGCGCTCCAGGCGGTCCTTCACGGTTCTACCAGTGCATGATGTTATTCAGCCATGTAGGGCACGAGGCGCGAGGCACCCACGGATGCAACTGGTACAAATCGGTCCCCGATTCCATCGTAGCCTATGGCTCCGCTGTGGATGGCCACCACCTCATTCTCTGAATTGAGCCACGGCCCACCACTCGCACCATCACGCATGGTACACGTTGCGACGTAGTACCCCTCATCACTCCACTGCAGCATCTCGCCATTGCACTCCATCAACGTGGACTCGTCCTCACGTCGGCTGAAAAAGCCAATGGTGCGCACTAAGAGGCCTGGTCTCGGCGTCAGCACGCTCAGGGGGAGCGATTCTGTTACCAATTGAGACAGGAATGAGCCCTCAGAGCTCCTCCTGTTGAATCGCAACACTGCAACATCATGGACACGGCCGAGCCTGGCGTAGTCCCTATGCACAAACACATCAACACCTGCTGTAGGTGGGCGGATGACAAACTTCTCCCCCTTGAACACCATGCGCACACCTCTGACCACCACCTGGGCATTCACATATCCTCCTTCGACCTCGACCCTGCGAGTCCCGTTAACCACGCAGTGTGCAGCTGTTACCACACAATTGCGTTGGGGCAGGTTGTCCACCGCAAGCAAGATGGCAGTACCCTGCTGCACTTCCCGGCGCACTGTCCTGTCTGGCATACACACTTTCACCTCAATCATCAAAGGCAGCACACAGGTGTACGGGAATTGACTAAACTGAGGCTCTGGGACAGACGAGGGTGATGGGGGACAGTGGCAAGGGCGGCGATTGCCGCCCTCGCTCGACATACAGGCACCCATGACTCTACTTCCGCCGCCCCGTCACAACAATGTCACAGTTGCTGCTGCCCCAAACGATTGGCAGGGCCTCGTCACGCCTGTCGAGCTCTGCATCTGCTGCGCGCAAAAGCTCTGTCTCCGCGGCTGACAGCCCCAGCTGCTGCTCCTTGCGCTTCAGCCTGTGGATGAGGCGCAGCACAGCTGACTCCTTCATGGACTGCAGATCAGGCTGGGTGTTCAGCTCCGCCATGCCCCCTGCATAACAGATGAGGGGAGAAAAAGCGGCAATCATCTCCAGGAGCCGTCTGTGCTGGGTAGGTTGGACCACGGGGCCTACCTAGCACGTCGCACGGGCCACGACAGCAGAGCATGCGGCATGACAGCAGTGCATGCTGATAAGCAACTAGCATGCATCCAAGCATTGCATGCACGAGGCTAACATGGGCATGGCGACCCAGCCGCTTGCTGCCAGCATGACCATCATGGCATGCATGCATGGCGTGCATGCTGGCCACCCAGCTGTAAATTGTGAAGGGACGGCCCTGTGCAGTTGTGCCAAAAGTAAGCATGCCTGCAGCCGGGTCCGCAAAGGGCAGCGCATGGTGCAGTCGGAGATCTTTGCCCATGGCATTACGGGCCCTGGATCTAGATCTGCGCACCTTGTGCAGGTTTCCCCACGGCTCGCGGCGCTCCCAGACGTCACGCAGACCTCTCAGGGTGCGCGTTTTGGCCTGAAGCAGCGTGGGAGGTGGAAATGGGTCAGAACAAGGGTTCTGCATGGTTCCCAGCAGAATTCCCACAGCACTCTGCAGACAGCCCCCGAGGCCGACCAAATGGAACAGAGAGACGCAGCTGCAGCAGGCTGGTCGCAGGAGGCCCACGGGGGCCTGCCATTTGCAAGCCTGGTGCCACGCATGACAAGAGGAATGCCTGCAGACATGCCATGCATGACATGAGGAGCCATGATTTGGTGCATGTTCTGGTGCAGGGGCACTGCACAGGCACCTCACCTGGCCTTTAGCGAGACCCAAAAGGGCGTCAGAAGGCGCCCGGGAGGCGTTGTGGCAGCCTGCGCGGACGGAGAGGCGGGCACAAGGCAGAATATCACCCCAGCGTGCACCTGGCGAGCAAGGGGCCGTGGTTCACGCCAAGGCCGCAGCAGCATGCGAATGTGTTGCATCGTCGAAATGCCATTGACTACTGGACCCACCTCGAGACCCTCTCCGTGCAGCAGGAACAGAGGAATTGGAATGTTCGTGATGTTTGTGAGCTGGTGGACAAATGAATAAGATAAAGATAAAGACGTGAACGCCGGGAGGCGTGACTTCAGGGAAGCAAGAGTGACCAAGCGGATGAACCCGCACACTCCGGGCCGGAGCCCGGAGCCTGGCACCCCGCCACCACGAGCGCCTGCGAGATCACGGGGGTTTCTGCGACGCAGGACCCACGATGCTGTGGCGATACTGAGTGAGCAGGGTAATGGCGGTCCGGATGGAGTGCAGGGACAGGGCACGCATAGTGGCGAACTGCACATGGGCTGGAACACTGAAAATGGACAGCATGGCAGGCAGCGTGGAAAACACGGTACCCAAGGTGCCCAGCACTACAGTGGAGACAGGCGACTGAGGATCACGCGGCAACCAGCCAGCATGGCGTAGCAGGAGCAGCAACAGTCGATGTTGCGCCTACTTGTGAGTGACGGCAGCCCCAATGTTGGGTTCAGTGGTGTAACCAACCTCAACCAGGTGCACACGCCAGCGGGCGCGGGCGTCCTGCAGGACGTCAGGCAGGGCTGCCAGGTCCGCCTGGCCTAGGCAGGTTTCACTTGAGACCGTGGACCTCCCGCGACTATCTCCACACATGGCAACGCTACCCGACCGTCGGCCAACTGTGGCCTCCGCTTCTTCAGGGGGAGGGCGGTATTTGCGTCGCTGTTACTCTGAGAGGTATATGGCAACTCAACCACCGCAGATATAACTGAAAATTTGCTGGGCCTGCCTGGCCTAGGCAGGTTTCACTTGGTTCAAATAGTGACACATTAGGTCTCTGTATATGTCCCTGTCCCCATTTACATGTCCATTATGTCCCTAAGGCGCGTACATAGGATCCCCATTATATGTCCCTGGTCATCCACATGACCCCACGAATGTAGGAGACCATGGAACTCCCGCGGTCACATGACCGCAAACCCACCAAAGGAGGGCGCGCAATCACCGGGGCTGCCCATGGCGTGGGCTGCACCAGCAGACAGCCAGTTATTTGAGAAGTTTGTGCAACGAGCTGGTACAACCCTAATCTCGAGGTCCTCCGCGCTCGCTCGAGGGCATGGGCGACGCAACACCTCAGCGGTCACATGACCGCAAACCCACCCATTGCACTTGATATGACAGTATAGTATAAGACATACCAGGCATCTCAAGTGCCGCCCGCCAACGGGCTACTCCCTCAACACCTCAGCGGTCACATGACCGCAAACCTACCCCAGGGAGGGGCGCGCAAACAGCGGGGCTCACACAAGACATCGCCGAACACCAGGCAAAGTGCGCGATCTCACACTTGGGACCACGGCAGTGGAATGCCGTGTCTACTCTTGCGCAGGTTGTGCCTGCACCTTGGCTGGCCGCCGTGTACAACACCCGCTCAGGCCAACTCTGGGCTGCCCCAATACCGTAAACCCACCCCCGTCTAGGCTATCACACTGAAGACCACGGCAGTGGTAGAGGCATCAGGCGGCACGACTCATTTCCCAAGGCGAGGGCCATTACACACGTCGGCTCCGTTCGGATCGCCTTGGTATGCAACGCCCCACTCCGTGCGCTTGCTGTCCTGCAACATCCAAACCCATTGAGACCAGCTCATGGCCTGATGCTTGAAGTACTCGAGCCCTGTGTCCTCATACA
>BDCZ01000096.1:0-25853 GCA_001662365.1 Chlamydomonas applanata
GGGGGCACGCGGGCAAGTATGAGAGGTGGGCGGCTGACAAGACTGAAAAGGGGACCAAAGCAAGGCCACACCTTCAGGTCACGGAACGCCTTGGGCCAGTCGACACCAGCACCGAACTTCTGCAGCCCATTCGTGGTGTACTTGGACTCCGGCATGGGGCTCCAGGTTCCAGTGCCTGGATCATAGGACTCAGCGTTGGTGATGCAGTAACAGCGGGATGCGCAGCCATCCGGCATGTACCTGGGTGTAACAGGTCCGGGCATCAAGCAGTTTAGCTCTCAACTGGGACGCGCGGTGATAGATGTACAGGGTGCTGGTGATGCTGCTATGCCTTTGACAGAGGTACCTGTAGGCTGAAGCCTGCGGGGTGAGGAGCCACTGGTTAGAAAGCATGCTGACATGTTTAGTGGCAAGCACTTCCTCCAACAGCTGGATGGGCAGGTGGAGCAGCTAATAATTTAGGGTTTAGGGTTTAGGGTTTAGGGTTTATTAGGGTTTAGGGTTTAGGGTTTAGGTTTTAGGGTTTAGGGTTCAGTCCCGAGTCGGCCCAACGCCAAAATTCTACTTGTGCTGCTCATGCAGGTGTGCATGCTGGCAGAGGCAGTAGCATGCTCTGAAGGATGCAGCGTTGGTAGAGTGTTGTGCGGCCCGTGCAGACTTCACCTGCTGGCCAGTTCTGCCGCATAACAGGGCGCACTCTGAAGCGCTCCCAGCAGCAGCTTGAAGCCTCTGCGCCAAGCAACGGATTGCGATGAGGAAGCGAATCGCAGGTAAAAATGCGGGAACGACTGCCCCCGAGGCGAGCTGGCGACGAGCAGAGAACCTACCTCGCCCTCGCCATGGGACCAGATTTGCACGGCTGAAGACGTGGTCTGGTTGCGCAGCTTGCTGCCTGACGGCGTGCAGAGTCAAGTGGTTGTGATGGGTGAGCCGTTCAGCTACCTGAACAGCCGTAAAAGCACATGCTGCACCACACACTGATTATTGTGAAGTAATGCAGTGGGGCTGTAAGCATGTTACAGCCTCAACAGTTGTTTTCCAAGCCGTCTAGCGTTGGAAAACGACCTAACTTTTGCGAGCATACCTGCACGAATCTAAACCTACGAAAGCGCGGTGTTTACACCGTAGTTGACAAGCTGAATGTTGAAGCCATGGCAAGCTCTTGGTAGAACTGCCCATTGTGCCTAGCACCATGACCCGCACAGCGCCATGCCCGCCCACTGCAGTGCATCGCAGCAACTGCGGGCGGCAGGGCAGTTGCTTGCGGCCCCACGCCACCATAGTACCACCACCACCACCACTGGCACCGCCAGCGCAGCATGCGCATGCTCACGCACCGTCGCAGCCAGCAGGCCACCCAAAGTCCCCATCAAACCACACAAATCCCACACTCTTGCACGACAAAGAGCACCCTAGCGCTGTGTGCCAGGGGCACAGCCCCCCGCCACCATGCTGCCATCACAGCCCTGGGCAGAAGAAGGGGCCGTGCCATGCCACCAGCGATTAGGCCGCCCCACGCCGTGGTTCAGTCTTAGACCGAGCCAGCTGCTTACGCGGCCTTCACGGGCAGGGGCACCTTGGTGAGGATGTTGTGCAGGTGGGCGTTGAGCTCGGGGGTGATCTTGCCCTTGGCCTTGAGCACCTTGTACACGTTGGGGTCCATGTGCTTGAGCACAGCCACCTCAGCCTTGGTGATGTCACTCACAGCAACCTTGTCCAGGTAGCCCTTGGTGGCGGCGTACACCACGATCGTCTGCTGCTCGATGGGCATGGGCTTGAACTGCGCCTGCTTCAGCACCTCTGTCAGGCGGGCACCGCGCTCAAGCACGTACTGGGTGGCAGCGTCCAGGTCTGAGCCGAACTGCGCGAACGCAGCCACCTCACGGTACTGCGCCAGCTCCAGCTTCAGGGTACCGGCCACCTGCGGTACGGTCACGTGCGCGGTACAATCATGAGAGAGAGAGAGACGGAGATGGTTGCAATGATCAAAGCAAGGGCACGGCAACTTCCAAGATGCAGCGGTACGCACTCCTGATGTCAGCCAGACCAATAGGCCAGCAGCGGCAAGCAGGCTTCATGGGGCAGCAGCAGACACCACACACAGGTGACAAGCTGACAACTGGTGCATCTGATCGGGAGGTGTGCGATGCAACTGAACAAATAATATGTGACGCATGGTATGTGCGCACATGCGCGCACCTGCTTCATGCCGGGGAACTGCGCGGCGGAGCCCACACGGGACACCGACAGACCGACGTTGAGAGCGGGGCGGATACCCTTGTAGAAGAGCTCCGTCTCCAGGAAAATCTGGCCGTCCGTGATGGAAATCACGTTGGTGGCAATGTACGCGGACACGTCACCGGCCTGGGTCTCAATCACGGGGAACGCGGTCAGGGAACCGGCGCCCATGGCCTTGGACATCTTAGCTGAGCGCTCCAGCAGGCGGGAGTGCAGGTAGAACACATCACCAGGGAACGCCTCACGGCCGGGAGGGCGGCGCAGCAGCAGCGACATCTGGCGGTACGCGACCGACTGCTTGGACAGATCGTCGTAGATGATGAGCGCGTGCTTGCCTGAGTCACGGAAGTACTCAGCCTGCGGGCAAAGGGGCAGGGACACGGGGTACATCACTTCAAGCTCTGTCAGGCTCCAGTTGGTGGATAGCAGCTCAGTCAGGTTGCGCAGCAGCGCAAAGCAGCACAGCTCCTTGAAGCATGTTCATCATCAATAATATCATGCATGCGCGGTGTGGTGCTGTCCACAGTGCCGCCGTGTTCATCACACTTCCCTCCCATCACGGCTTTCCCTGTGGCCCCCGTCCAACCCACATGCTTGCTTGCTGGCACCCTAAACGCTGCCTCCTGGCCCGCTTCAGACCACTTGCACTGGTGCGTTATGAAGCCGGCACGCATCGCGTGCTGATGCATGTGCAGGTCGACTCCGTATTGCTTTTGTTGTGCTGCGCATGCCTGCCCGCTCTGCACACATGCCGTCCTCTGATGCCTCCGCAGCCGGTTCAATCCCTGCGGCCTGCTGCGAGCTCATGCTGCACGCACCATGGCGGAGGCGGAGTAGGGCGCCAGGAACTGCAGGGGGGCAGCATCTGAGGCCGTGGCAGACACGATGATGGTGTACTTGAGGGCGCCAGCAGACTGGAACAGCTTGACCAGCTGAGCCACGGTGGAGCGCTTCTGGCCAATGGCCACGTACACGCAGTACACGCGGTTGTTCTTGTTCGTCTTCTCGTTCAGGTACTTCTGGTGCAGGATGGTGTCCACGGCAATGGCGGTCTTGCCGGTCTGGCGATCACCAATGATCAGCTCACGCTGGCCACGGCCAATGGGCACGAGAGAGTCCACAGCCTTGACACCCGTGTACAGGGGCTCACGCACGGACTGGCGGGCCACGATACCTGCGAGTGCACGCGTGGCCGCAGAGTGAGGACGCAGGATTGCGCATGCAGCGGCAGGTCGTGTTGGGTGCTGACTTGTGCTGACAAGAAGGCACCCTCAGCTGCACAGCTCCGTGTGATCAGACGGCGCGCCGCCAAGCCAGCACCCGCACCCCGTCCCCAGCCAACATACGCGCCCCTCCAAGCCTATCAACATACAGCCAGCTGCCGGCCTGCCCGAACCCTGCAGGCGCTAATGCTGTTTGCTTTTTCCGCTGGAGCCAGCCCCTGTTGGCCACGCTGCAATGGCACATCTGCTGCATCCTGGACGCCCCCGTCAGAGCGCCGACTTCCAGCACACTCCAAAGGTAAGGACGCAGACGGTACTCACCAGGGGCCTTGACCTCCACCAGGGATGAGCGCACATTGGTCAGAGGGCCCTTGCCATCGATGGGCTGGCCCAGCGCGTCAGTCACACGGCCCAGGGTGCCAGGACCCACAGGCACGTTCACGATCTGGCCAGTGCGGTACACCAGGTCGCCCTGCACAGCAACAGCAGCAGCAACAGCCGGGTCCAGTTGGCAGGCAGCTCCAGTTGGAGCACAGGCGTGCAGGTCAAAGTCGCACTGCGCCCCTGATGCAACTACTCAGTCTGCGACCAGCCCCTCACCTGGTGAATGCCGCTGTCGTTACCGAACACCACCACACCGACGTGGTCGGCCTGCAGGTTCAGGGCCATACCCTTGACGCCGGAGTCGAAGCATACCAGCTCGCCGGCCTGCGACAGAAAATCATCAAGACATGCGTTGATGCATGGCATCAGCATGGATACATGGGCAAGGCCACATCCACATGCTGGATCAAGCCCCCGCGCCCATCATCGGTGCATCGGCAGCACTGGGCATTGAGTTAGTGAAACTGCATTGAACAAACAGTTCCTACGCAACTCACCTGCACGCTCTTCAGGCCGTAAACGCGAGCGATACCATCACCCACGGACAGCACGCGGCCCAGGTGGATGACGGGGGGCTGGTACTGCTTCTCAAACTCCTGCAAGGACCGAAAGCCCCAGCTCCATCAGCATCGCGGATTGTGGTAATGCATCATGGCTGTCTGTGCCAAATCAATAATAAGAGCCCTGAAGGCTGGCCTTGCGTGGCCTGTGCCCCGCACCTTGATCGCCGGGATGAGCTTCTGGCTGACATGGTTGATCAGGTACTTGCTTGAGAACTGCAGTGCGTATGAGCATCACGTCGCATCAGACCGGGCCCGTGTCCAGTGTGTTGTGCAGAATCCTGAGCATATCGACATGACGCACCTTGGGCTTGAGAGCCTCAGCAGCATACTGACGCACGCCCTGGACGATGGGCTGCAGAGTCCTGCGATGGCATGGGGCAAGCATGCATGGCGCCCATGAGCATGGTGCTGCATGCGAAACACATGCTCGATCGGCATCAGACGCTCATCAGGCCCGGCTTAGCTTGAATCATGCTAATTAAAATGCCTGGAATAAAATTTTGTCGTTCCCAGCTGCCCTCGCCACCCTCAAAGCCCCTTCCGTGCCTGCTCGTGGGCACTTACCTGGGCAGCACTGATTCAGTAGCTGACGCGCCCAGGCCAGCCTCCGCGCCTGCGCACACATCAAACGGAGCTGGGATCAGAACAAGGAGCTGCCATGGTCCATGGGGCAGAGCCCTGACGATCACGCCTGTACTGATAGTAGCTGCACCCATATACAATGTAAATTGATAGTGATGCTTGAACGTTGCAAAATCCCTGATCGCATGGGCACTTGCACTGATGCTCGGCAATCACCTGTGCGCGCAAGGAGGGCCAGGTTCTTCAGCCCCTGAGACCTCATGGTGGTGGCAGCAGGACGAGGACGTCGCCAGAACAACTTTTGCATTGACACACTGCTCGAGTGAGTTCGAGTGAGCCCAACTGAATGCAAGCAATGGCACGACGCCGCCCAGTTTGGCCGTGGCATTCTGCATTTGCTATTTGTACCCGGTCCCACCCCGACAGGGCATCAGGGTTGTGTTCCCATGACAGCGGACTGGGGCCGCGTGCGGGAGCATGCACTGGTGGCAGGCATCGCGCTGATGGCCTGGTCCTGGGTGGTGATCCCGTTGCTGGGCTGGCTGCGTTGCAAGCCCAGGCGCGCCGCCGTTGCCATGCGGGCCATCATCGATGCGGTGCGCGCACAGTCGGGCCCTGCCGCCATGGGACAGCCAGGTGTCATCTCTGGATCCTGGGGCCATGTGTACGAGGCACCTCCTGAGTCTATGGACATGAGCAAGGTGCAGGTGGGCCAGGTGAGAGCTGCTGTAGCATGCAGCCATGCACGTGCGGCGAGCCCCACTCAATTGCGTCGCTCATGCGGCCTCTAGGTTTCCTTGAAGACAGTAGGGTGCTGCATGCACAGCTGCAGCACGCACATGTGCGGCCATTACAACAGCAAGCAATTGGCCACACCAGCCGCAGGCGGCGTTGCGTCCAACCCCACTCAATTGAAGTGGGGCTGGACTGCCTCACTGCCTGCCCAGACCCTGCCCGCTGAGAGGAAGGGGTCCTGACGAAACGACTGGGAGGGGCCTCACAATAATATTGCTGGGCTGCTGCTGGTAACGCACATGCTGACAGCGCTGCTGCATGGAATGGGTCCGCTGTGCACTGGACACGCTGCAGGCCGGGACACACACTGACGGGCGTGGTGCGATTTACAAGTTCAAGCTGCACAACAACGTCACAGTGAACATGTACTTCACAAAGAAAGGTGGGCGGCTGGGTAAAAATTGAGGACGAACACGGGAACAGCCGCTGATAACAGAGCAACAGTGGGACATGTGCTTGAGCAGCTTGTTGTATCTACAGCATTCGGCTGGTGTTAGCATTCGGCTGGTGTGGACCATATGCAGCGTGGTCAGCATGGAGAGCCCCCATGAGCTTGGACCGCTGCAAGCATCTGATGACTAGCTCTCATCAGCCAAGGCCACCTCGCCACTTGGCCGAGGTGACCGGCACTTGAATTAGCCTGGGGACGCGGTGCAATGGGGAGGGTGGGGGTGGGGTGCGCTCTGCACACGCAGTACGAGCCGGAAGCCGCGCAAGCTTGCGTGATGTACAGCGGAACGGCATGCTGCGGGGTGCCTTGCTGTCACTGCTCACAGGCTACCGCCGCAGCGGCGACGTGCACGCGTGCACACAGTACGATGTGGTGCTGAGTGGGGCGGCACGGCTGCGGATGATTGTGAGTCACCAAGAGAGCTTCTAGTTGATAGGCTCCAGCAAGCAGATGAATCTGTGAAACGCCGTGTTATTATCATTATGTAAGAGCATTCAACTTACATACGGTATTGGCGTACTGCTGGAGGCCGATGTACTCGTAATATGGGGCCGTACATCATAATGCGCGATCGCTTCTCACATTATGCACTATTACCGTGTATATAGTTTAGAGTATGGTCACAGACACCATCCATCCATTTCCATGACCAACATACAACCCATGCTTGCTCCTGATTCTCATGTCGACTTGAGCTGCTGGTGCCCCTCACACTTGTTTTACATGTCTCTACATGTCTCACATGTGTCTCACAGGACGGCAAGAGTGGCAAGGAGAGCGTCGTGGAGCTGCAGCCCATGGACTTTGTGGCCATCCCTGCTCGGTGAGTGATGGGTGTGAATAAGAAGAGTGGCAGTGAGTTGTTATGATGTGTGACCTGCCGGTTGTTCGTGTGAGGAGGCTGCAGTGAACACAACCATGCTCATGCGCTTTACTGGGGCGGGCCTTTGACAGGCGCGCCCCAGCTACAGGGCCCTCTTAGTATAGAATAAAACTACACGGCGTTTCACAGATTCATCTGCTTGCCGGAGCCCATCAACCAGAAATCCATAAAGACCATAGAGACGCAGGTGCCTTCAGCACCAACACACCTCAGCTGGCTCTGACAATTGATTGAAGCGCCTCTGCATGGAAGCCAGTCTGTGCGTTACTAACAAAACGGAAGCCTGTGCTTTGTTGCGTTCACCATGCAGCACGCCGCACATGTTTGAGTTCACCGAGGACTGCTGCCTGCTGGAGTGGTGGGATGGGCCCTTCAAGGCATGGTACGTACGTGTTTGTTTTAGTCACACCGCAGGCTGCCTTGTATTTGTCCACAGGTCGCGCTCCCTTATTCCTTGTTGCATACTTCTGGTCGCACAGCAAATTAGTGCACACACTTACCAGGTCTACTGTGAAACACCGTGTAGTATTAATATTCCAGGGCTGCGGTCATGCATGGTCCTGTGAGACCAGTGCCCTGCCATCAGTGAGCATGCTGGATGCGGGGCGCTGACTGCCCGCGCTCATCAAGTACCTCAACAGTATCGACATCACACTTCTGCAGTGCACGACTGGGGCAAGCGACAGACCTGCGCATATCCCTGATGTGCTGCGACAGTATCAGGTGCTGTACACTGCACCGCTGTTGTACTGCTCTACCTGTACTGCAGGTACTTCCGGCCGTACCGCCGTGTGATTGAGGTCAACCCTCGTTTGGAGGCCACAGCAGCCATGGACTTTACAGTGCCAGCCCCACCCAGCCACTAGTGCACAGCACTGCTTGTGTGGTTTGTCGTTGAAATATTCACGTGGTTACCAGCTCAGATGGATGGCAGGCATGTGCGTTGATGCAGGTTCTGTGAAATGCTGTGTTAGTACTGTATTTGAACTGGCCACACTGGTGCTGCTGGCAAGGTTGTAGCAGATACTGACCTTGAAAGGTTGTTGTGCGCTGTTGCCTAGCATGATGCACTTGCGGGTCAGAAACGAAGGCGGCAATGGCAAGGCGCATGTGCTTACACGTATGATGCTGTCAAAACTGGACAAAGAATGGTGGTCTGCGCGCATGCCACTCCAAAGGTGCAGATGGGATATGATACCCCTCGCACCCTTACACTTAGATGTAATCCTCACTTTAGCCTAAGAAATAATAACAACACGGCATGTCACAGATGTGTCACTTTAGCCTGACGAGCTGTAAACCTCGTTCTCATCTGGCTTTCATCACTGCCTTCCAGCTCTTGCATACATCACGGCAAAATGCCACCAGCATGGTTACATGCCGATGAAATGCCATGGGCTCGATTGATGGGCAGCCAAGTCGATTGATGGGCAGCCAAGTCAGCATCCTCTCATGCCCCGTTTGCACGCTTACATAATGCGTGTGGGCGAGCAGGCTGGTTGCATCATTGGGCATCTGGCATGCTGATTAGGCGCGGCGCCATGTGAGCGGGGTCCAGGTGTGACCACATGTCACGCCCACACAAGATACACAGGCCATAGCCGTGAGAGGGCGTGTGGCCCGACATCGTGCAGTGATCCCACAAGGGCCTGAAGTTGATGGATTGACTGCGATACCACTTGCAGGCAGGGTCTGTGCACCAGATGCGCTCAGGTATGCTATTGCCGTTGCCGGTGTCACTGGCGCTACAGCCGCTGCTGCCAGCGCTGGCCGGGATGTTGTTGCTGTCTGCTGCTGTCTGTTCACTGCTGCCCTGGTGAATGCTCACACTGTGATTACTGCTGCTGTGTAGGCTGCTGCCAATCTGTTGATGGCTGCTGCCGTCACTGCCACCGCTGCCTGCATTGCTCGCACTGCCCGACACGCTGCGCCCTGCGCTGCGCACGGCATCGAGCATCGCCTGCCGGTCCGGCAGCTTGCTGCTTGGTGCGCCAGTAGATATGAGGCGGCGCAGTTCAGCTATGCTGAGCTCTACAGGAGTGCTCACAGGCTGTAGGAGCCACGGCAGCCCTGCCCCATGTCCGGCCTCAGGGAAGAAGAACACACAGTCTGCCTGCTCTGCACGCTTGACCTGAGTAGCTGACCGAGGGATGTACAGACTGTTTGTGGTCGTGGTAGTGGTGGTGGTGGTGGTGCGACTGTTGGGGAACGGCTGGCTGCGTGTGCCTGGAGTGCTGTGGCCAGGCCCAAGGGCAGCTGTTGCTGGACTGCTGGGCGCCGAGCTGTCTGCCATTGAATCATCGGGGCTGGATCCGCTGCTTGCTTTGGGGCTGGGACTGGGGCTGCCAGCTGAGGTGCTTGAGCCTTCACCGCGGTTGGTACTGCCGCAGGAGAGGTTGCGGACAACATGCCATGGCCGCCCACAGCATGTGCAAGGCGGGGAAAACGCATGCAGAGCACGCAGCCTGCGTGGGGTGGGGGCGAACGGGACACGCATCAGAGCAGTACCAGCACCGACTGTACAGGCTCACAACAGATCATGACAGCACTGAATGTGCGAGCACGTCATGGGCACATTGTAGGTAGAGGACGTGCGCCCCCCAACCCCACACCTCCCACCTTCCCACAGTTACTCTTACCTGCGGAAGGCATGCCCTGTAGCCAGCGCATCCAATGCTGCGTACTTGAGCTGCTCCTACAGAGGTCATTGCATCATGCAAACGTAGAATACCAATCGCTCCTGCTTCTCATGTTGTACAATGTTCCTGTAGCAAAGTGTTCGTGCTTCTGGTGTATTGAAACACGGATACTACTTCCAACATGGCGTCAGGCTTGAACCCAGTCCGATCCAGCGAGTTCCTGTTACCCGGCCACAGGTCAATACAAACCAGCTCCAGATGTTCGGGTTTGATGACAAACAAAAACATTGAGTGCAGTCGGTAGGGACAAAGCCAGTACAACAAGCCGGTGCACTTTATCAGGCAACTGATACAGGCCCTGTCTCTCACCAGGGACAGCTCTTCCGCCTCCCAATCACTGATGGTGGCGCTCGTGTCCTTGCCATCAGTCACACCCAGCACCGACCGGACGAGGTGTGACAGTGTGTGCTGCTGGGGGTGGCCGAGCTCATGAGCAACGTGCTGCACGTCCCACATGCGGACCATGTGTGCGCGGCCAAACCCAAAGCTGCGCAACATGTGCTGCTCGTCCCCTACGTCCCAAGCAAAGCTCACCTGCGGACATTGTGCATCAACACCCAGCAAGGGGGGAATGCAGGTGGGATCCGTGTGTCAAGTGCCCAGTAGGTCATGCCTAGCCTCACTGCATCATGGCACAGTGGAGCCTGCTGGCAAGGGGTGACATGAGCATCATGAGCATCATGTGGCATACGTTGGTTTTTGGTTCAAACCAGCTCAGGCGTGGGTGTACCAAGCAATGATCTGCACACACATTGCGCCTGCCGGCACCATACGCTTGCAACTTTATCACAAAGAAATGGCTGCAGGACAGACTGAGCTCGCAGGCATACATGAAATGCATGTAATTACATCTAATGCATGTGATGCATCAACAAGCACAACGAACACACCAGCTGGTGGCCCAGGGATCCATACTTGTCAGTCAGGAACTGGAAGAGCTTCAGGGGGAGGCTGCAGGTAAGGCAGCACACAGATAGCATGCACCATTACAACGGATATGTATAAGCTAATATCTATAAGCTTATAAGCAATGTCGGTGCGGTTGAGGAAGATTAAGAAATCGCAGCACCTCCTGTAACGGGAAACGCTGTAACAAGTCAAGTCAAGTCGGTGCACAAGCGTGTGGGGATGGTGGCGGCAATGGTGATGGTGCGCTTGATGAGAGCTGTACCAGCTTGCCAAGGACACAGTCCACCAACTGAACAAGCAGCACTACACTACGGCTCTGAAACTGCAGCCCTGAGGATGGTGTCTCAGTGCCTTGATTACGGTACATGTCAGCGAGTCAGTTACAGGTCTAAAACTCCCTATAACTCTCAAATCCTTGTGGCCCAGCGCCTGCACCACTCACGTCTTGTCCGCCTTGTGACGGCGCAGCGCACACGTGCGCACGAGCAGGAAATGCGAGGAGGTCGCGAACTGCATGAGTGCGACTTTGGTGAACTTGTTCCGCTGTGCAGGGTCACTGCTCCATTCTAGGTCTATGGAGATGTAGGGATCCTGCATGGAGTGTAGGAGTAGCTGTAGGGCAGGGCCCAACTGCTCCTTGCGATCGACTAGCCACCTGCAAAGAGGACGTGATTCTTTGTGTGATTTTTGTGATTTCTGTGATGTGATTTCTGTGTGATTCTTGGATGCGGCGTACCGTAGTTGCTTGTGTACGGCATGCTGTCAGTTGTGATCGCTGCAGGGTAAGGCATAGCCTCAACAACGCCTTTGTGTACGCAGGGCAGTGAACATGCGAGCCAGTCACAGGGAACAGCATCAGGCCTGTTATAGAGGACGATGAAAGCGTGGCAGGGACCGGGACACCCACCCACCCAGTGAACGGCCCCAGGGTCAGCTCTGTAATGTCGGTGTAGTTGCCGTCCCTGATCCTCAGCGGCTGCTCTGAAGCCAGGACTGACTCAGATGCCAAACTGAACAGGCCTTGCCAGTCGTACTGGGTCGCAGTAGCCTGCACAACAGGTAGCGCACAGTCGTGTGCCTGCCTTGTTTGCTGTGCATGAGGGCGCTGTGCTACTGCTGAGCAGCAGGGAGCGATGTGGTAGGTCTTGGCATCCAAGCCTGCACCACACGGCTGAATCGAATATGTTGCAGAGGCATCTGTGCCGCCATGCAGAAAACGGGTCCATGTCACCATGCGTACAAGCAGTATGTACAGTGCACTTACTGGCAAGGCACACCACCCTGTTGACTCGCAAGATGGCAGGCATCCGGGAGTCACAAGCACCAGCTCGCGTGTATCAGAATCTTGCACTCGTCTGGGCTTGAGAGTGGTCGGGATGTTCCTGGGGTCCAGTCCTGGCGATCGAGCGTGCAAAGCGTTCCCTGATTTTGTAATCCATCTTTGTTTCGAGTTCCCATACAGCACATTGCTGCGGTGAGCAGGGCTCAACCGTGGCCCAGCAGTAGCGTGAGATGCTACACGGGCATCCATTATCATAATCGCCTTGCACTCCAGCCCTAACATCGTCTGCAGCCAGATCTTACTGCCTGTACTGCCTCCTCTGTGCGGCTCACAGTATGCATCTATCAGCCGGCGTGCAGTCGCTGCCAGTCACGCAATCATGCCGGTGCCAGTGTCCGTTACCAATCCACAGGGCAAGGGCCTTGTCGCCCATGCCTTGCAACAAGTTGCGAGCGAAGGCCCGTTTGAGCGCATGAAACGGCTTGCAGCTGAGAGGCTAGCGCAGGAGGCTGCATCGCAGCAGGGTAACACGAACGGCCAAACCAACGGGACGCAGAATGGCCACAGCCACGCGACGCAGAATGGCACGCCTGCGCAGCAGGCCCAGGAAGTTGCATCCACTTCTGGCTCCGTGGTGGTCGAGGACCTCACGTTCGCGTACCCTGGCCTGGGTAAGTGATTGGTCCATGCATGTGTGTGGTGTGGGGAAGCCCGACCGCATGCGATGCCCCATGTAGGCCACACGCGCCCTGCTGCAGTGCAAATATAGCTTGCTAGATGCGAACAGTTGGCATGGCACACCCAGGCCATGCCAGCTGCGGGCACACAGGGTGTAGCTGCGCTAGCAGTTGCAGGAACACGCGCATGGGGTAAGACTTGGGTGCACAAGCAGCCTCTGGGCTGCAAACTGTCACATACGCCACGCAACAGCTGAGCAAGAGGAGTGCATATTGTGGCATATCGTGCTGAACATGCTTGCATGCTGGTCTCTTGCACGTGCGCGACAGATGGGCGGCCAGTGCCTGGTATCCCGCCATTGTTGTCCGGCCTCTCCTTCTCTCTGCCCCCTGGGTCAAGATGCCTCCTACTGGGTGCCAATGGTGAGCCCCTGCTGCAGCAGCCTGCCTTAAATATCAAAGAGGAGCCTGCCTGTTGTGTGGCGCTTGGCGCACACTGTACTCAATGCCGCATATGCGAGTGATACGGCGCTTGAGCGCTGTGCACCTCAGCTCATGCCCTGCGTTTGCCCAACAGCGCAGCTTGACCTGACAAACCCAACGTCATCACCCCTGCACCGACACTCAGGCTGTCAGGTACAACCATTCCAACTTCCAATTATATGCCTTTATTCCTGCCAACACCCTCTGGGCTCCAGGTGCTGGTAAGACATCCCTTCTGAAGATCCTAGGGGGCAAGCACATGGTCCCAGAGAGCTCAGTGCGCATCCTCGGCCGGCCCCCCTTCCATGACACACAGCTGACAATCACAGGAGATCTAGCATACGTGGGAGGCACATGGCAGCGAGACATTGCGTTTGCTGGATACAGCGTCCCCCTTGCAGGTGACTTTCCAGCACAGCGCATGATTGACGCTGTGCCGGGGGTGGACCCGGCACGCAAAGAGCGGCTCATCAAGGTGAGGCCCGAGATCTGCAGAGATCGTGCCCTGCAACTGCAGCAGCAGCAGCAGCCCCCTGGCCCGTGATTCGAAGGGGACTTTGTCAGGCCTCTACAGAAGGTAGCCATTTGGATGCGCGTGGCTTGCAAGGCCCATCGGCAGCCACAGTTTGGCTGTACAGTTCTGTGCCTGCGATGTAACGTGCCGCACCTGCTACACCTCCAACATCCCCGCAGGTGCTGGACATTGATCCCCAGTGGCGCATGCACCAAGTGTCAGATGGCCAGCGGAGGCGCGTGCAGATCTGCGTGGGTCTCCTGAAGCCCTTCAAGGTGCGTGGCTGTGCAGATCTGTAGGTGACTGTAGGGATTCGGGCACGAGCTTAGGGCAACATGCCTGTGTTGTGATCGGGTGATGAATACGGTGCATCCGAGCTGAGCCTTGGGGCACTGGCCAGGTACAATGTGCGTGCTACACAATGTTTGGGTCGACCTGACTGACCTGGTGCACCCACCTGCGGTATTGAGAAAGCATCCAACTGTGCAGTGAGAGGAAAGTTTCATGTTATGGAAATGATGTCAACGAGGTGGCATGGCTGTGCCGGCTTCATGCAGGTGCTGCTGCTGGATGAGATCACAGTAGACCTGGATGTGCTGGGGCGGGCAGAGCTGATGCGCTTCCTGCAGGTATGATACTTCAGCGATCTGTGCAGGTCTGTTCAGCATGCTGCTACCCACTGCACATGGCTGACATGTGTAGCCACCGGGTGCCTTCTGGCCTGACTGCATTCATCATCAAGCCTGCGAAACCTTATCAGTTGTCTGATGTTTACAGTTTAGTTTGCAGCCTGGGTTGGTCAAGTCACCTGGTCAAACGGGCTGGTCAACTCACCTGGTCAATGTGTACCGGCCTGGGCAATCATGCACGTGCAGGAGGAGTGTGAGCAGCGTGGCTCGACCATCCTCTACGCCACCCACATCTTTGATGGTCTCGAGTTCTGGCCCACCCACCTCATGTACCTTGACCGGGGCCAGCTCAAGATGCTCAAGCCGGTGCGAGATGCTGCAGGAATAGACCTGGGCAGGGATGCCCTTCTGCATCCTGCTTGGTGCATCTCTGACATGCAGGCTCGGGATTCGGTACCGGGCTGATTGAATGGGGCCATTGCAAATCGTATTGGATGAGTTATGGGATGGCATTGATGCCCTGCTGCGTTGTGTGTAAAATGGGGGCACCCAATGCGCAGTGCCCAGCATTGTGTACATCGGCCGACTCTGCCAAAGACGCTGATCTGGGTCACGAGTTGCTTGCTGGCGCAACTCAAGCATCACTGGCTTGTCTGGCTGCAGGCGTCAGAGGTGCCGGAGCTTTCACAGGGGAGGCTGCTGGAGCTCGTGTACCGCCTGCTGCTGCAGGACAAGCAGGAGCTGACCAAGGTGTGACATCACTCTGTGTGATCCAGATGATGTAGATTATAGTAGATTACCTTGGAACGCTGCAGCGATTCTGATGCCTAGAGTGATCCTCATGCCGTGAGCCTGATACTGTATGGGACTATGTGTGCATGCTAATACCGTACAAGGAAAAGTGATCCTGATACTGTGCGCTGCAGATTCGAGGGCCGCGCCCCACTGAGTGGGACCCTTCACGTGAGGGCATGGTGGATGCCAGCTTCTCGTATGCCTTCAACAACGGCTGGGTTCCTGGCACCTTGGCGTCATCCCTCAAAACGTCAACCAACGCGGTTATGCGCAACTAAGCTAGCACGCGGCCCCGCACTCCAGCCAGGTGCATTTGCTGCCAGCCCTGCCTTATGTGATGTAGATATGCAGTCATCTCATAATCACCAGTCGGGTAGCAACTCGGTGGTGGTGTTGGAAAGTGGAGATGTCTGCAGCACCCTTGATGTCTGGAGAGGTGAACTGTGGCATTTGGCCGGCTTCCATGGGTTGTACTGTTTGTTATCATGGATGTTGTCTCCAGGGCACCAGCCAGGCGCCGCTCAGTATCTATGCACTTGTGCTGGGACCCTGCTGGTTGAACTGTTTGGGAGGGTGCAGGGAGCAGAGCACTAACATAAGAACTCAATCTTATATAGTGAAACCTGTGGTGTGGTGCCACAGCGCACAAGCTTTTTAGATGATGGCATTGTTGTGTACCACGGCACTTGTAAGTTGCTGCTTCCAACCTCTTGCCTCTGCGGCTCTTAGGGAACTGTGTCTCTCAGGGAACATCTTACACATCCTCTTGCAACGCACCGTCACACTCTCACAAGCATGAATCTACTCGTTCCACTCTCCATTGCCAGTGCCTAGCGCCCAATCCTATATCAGATTACAAACCTACTAGATATAGTCCCGTCCAGGTCCTGCAGCCATCCAGGCCAGGTGCTTGACCAGCAGGGCCCGATCCTGAAGTGATCCAGCTCAGATCTTGTACAGGGGCTTGACACCCAGTAGCTGGAAGCACTGGCGCATCACACGTGCTGTTGCCTCGGCCAGCTGCAGGCGGGAGTCCTCCTCTGCAGAGCCCACGACCTGCATGCGCACGGTCAACCGCACAGTCAAACACATGGTCAAACACATGATCTGCTGCACTTTGTGGCCCCTTGTGCCTCCAGTCAACTACTCCAATGCGCTCTATTTGCCGACGCAAATAGCACCTGCCATCAGCACATCACACGCCGACCTGCTACAGCACAAGGCATTCCTAGTGCACCATTGCTTCAAGCAGCCCCAAGGTCCAGTGTTTCGCACAGCAGTAAGGCATGGATTGCACATCGCATCGCATCGCACCTTGCAGTCCACGTAGAACGCGTTGAACTTCTCGGACAGTTCATATAGGTAGTCGGTTAGGCGGTTGGGCGCCAGCTCATCCAGCATGTCCTCCAGCGCCTCAGGGAACTTGGAGATATGCAGCGCCAGCTCCAGCTGCACAGTTTGACCCGGTCAAACACATAATGTTGACCAGGGCTTCATGGGGTGGTTTGAGCCATGCAACACGGAGTCTGTAACAACATGCACAGGTCTGGTGCGGCTGCAGTCCGCACCATCTGCTGGCCTACACCCAAAATAACCACCTCTTCGTTGCTTACACTAGCCAACTCGGCCACTCATCTCTCTAATGGTCTTCTACAAGGGCACAGCACTCATGTTCCCCAAACGTCAGATGCGCACACACAGAGCAGCGCTCTCACCTCCTTGGGGTGCGCAAGCGTCACCGGTGTGGTGGCGCACAGCGCATCGATGTCCTTGCCTGCCTTGCGCACGATGCCAGCAATACGCGCGTGTGCGTACAGGAGGTACACAGCGGTGTTGCCCTTGAGATCCAGCATCGCGTCATAGCTGCAGTTGGTGGCAGTCCCCACAGTACTTGGCAGTTGGCGGTTGGGCCGCAAGTAGGCAGTATTGAAGCGTGCAGTGGAGCTTGGTGTGACTTACTCCCACATGCGCTGCTGTAGCTGAGCGATGCCTACTTCAGCCTACAGTACTCGCCTCATAGAACAGCAGCACATATAACTGCTTGCTGCTCAGCCCACGACATGACAGCCCACACCTGAACTTGTAGTTGGTTAGGCGGTGGTTCTTCAGGTCAGCGTACTTGACGGCGCCATAGCCCATCACCGCGGCAGCCGCCTGCAATTCGATGCGGACGGACCAGGGCAGTGAAATGTCACGCACGAGGCGATGTCGTGCTGCAGCACCAGCTGATGCATCTGCCATGAGCCGCAGCACCTCTGCCAGCTGGATCCTTCAGAGCTACACGCCCTCAGCCAACGACCCACACAGCAACATGCAGGTACAACACCATTGATGCACTTGCAAAGAACCGCCACTTGAAACATCACACCACGCCACGACAGTCACACGTATACAGCAAGCGCAGATGAACCAATGTCACACACCACACCCCGAGCACCACATACAAGATACAACACACGTCAAATCTACGGACGTCACATGGCATACATTGTTCACACAACCTCACAAGACCGCACACGACCGCACACTGTTGCACACGGTTCTCGCACCTTGATCTCCTCCTCCGTGAACGCCTCCCCGTTCTCGGTCCAGCGCTCGCGCAGTGTGGCCTCGCAGCGGGCCACTGCCTCGTCAAGCAGCTCAACCAGACGCACCACATCACCAGAGCGCGTCCTACAGTACACAGGGGTACGCAAGGGAGGGCGGCGCACGGGTGGGCGTGCGTATGTTACGGGTGGTCGGGTGTGGGTGTGTGGGGTGTGTGGGGTGGGGGGTGTGGCACCTGGCAATCAAGCAAAAATGGACTTGGGAAGCTGCCCAGCAACTGGGATAACGCGCAGAGCTGGGAGACTTGGGAGAATGTCTAGGAACAACGCAGGTGGCAAAGTGGGTGTGGGATGCCTGGGCAGCAAGTCAGCAGCAAGGTCCAGCAGATGCAGACCATACCAATACACAGCAGTGGGCTCAAGCTAGGCGGAGTCTACAGTGCAGTGCCGCATTTCTTGCTTCAAACAAGTGGCTGACAAAACTGGCTGAGGGAGGGGTGCCACCAAGGATGCCACCCACTTGAATTTCTTGCCGTCCTCGCCCAGCACCAGGCCAAAACCAACATGGTCGATGCGTGGTTTGGCGTCCTTGTGGCCGGCGGCCGGCAGCCAACCCGCCTTGCGCGCGGCGGCAAACACCATGTCAAAGTGCTGCGACTGGCCGGCGTCAGTCACGTACACGATCCAGTCAGCCTTCTCCGTGTCGATGCGGTGGCGCATGGCGGCCTGCGTTGGTAAAACACGGTCAAACATGGTTAACTGTGGTCCAGCACGACTGTTCAGCACCGTCCACCATGGGTCAACGTGCTGTGATAGCAACAGTCGCATCCAGCCGTAATGTAGTGATAACCGCTACAGTATGCCAATGCAAACAACAAAGTTCAGATCCGCCAACAGTCCAGGAGCTCAAACAGCTGGCAGCAACTGATTCCAGCCATCATTGAAGCAGCAGCCGCACCGCGTGCAACTGCTCCCAGCTGCTGGCTACAGCTGGATGGGTGCAAATATACATGGTTTGGGCAGATGGGGTGTAGAGGGCAGTGAAATATGATGGGGCATGAAGAAGTGGGCGTAGAGGAACCCAATGCAGCCCCCTAGCCCCCAACCCCCCAGCCAACCCACACACATGCATGCAAGCGTGCTCGCGCGCACCATGTCGGTGGATGCATAGCCAAAGCCGCCGTCGCTCTTCTGCACAATCAGGGGAATTGTCTGGCCCTCCACAAACACACATGTTGCGCCCTCGTTGATCTCTGCGATGCCCTTCTCCTGTGCACGCGATTCAGTTGGATTGAGCAGTTGTGTTTGTTTGTTGCATTGTTTCCGGTTGGCTGGTTGATTGAGTGGTTGACAGCTTTAAGGCACTCTATGGTGGCTGGCAGACCTCCTTTTTCCCATCTACCGTGCACCAGCTTCCTTTGCTTTCCCTGCGCAACTCCAGCTGCATATGAGCAGCATCATCACGGCCTCTCTGGACCTGCCAAGATCAGAGGCCGGTGCTCCGTGCCGGCCACCACATCCATGCCCCAGTCAAAGGCGCACGGTCAAACCCTGGTCAAACACCCCGGTCAACGCACCTTGAGCTCCTCCACAATGTTCTTCAGGAAGGGGTTGTAGAAGGACTCGCCACGCTCCGTCAGACGCACGCCCAGGCGGTCATAAATGGCCTGTGTGGCGACCCCAGCCAAAACGCTTTCAATCGTCAGACCTGCCAATGGCAAATTCAAACTTGACCTTTGGGCACGTATCAAGGGCACTCCATGCTGGGTCAGCCCCTAGTCAGTGCTCTGTAACCAACCTGCAGGAGTTGTGGATTTGAAGAATCTGTGGATCTGCAGGCATTCAAGGCGCACCTGGAACTCCTTGCGAGAGGCCTCGCAAATGCGCTGCCATGCCTTGATGAACACAGGATCCCCTGCAGGGCGGGAGTGAGGTAGTGAGTGAGGTTGCCTCAGAGTGTGCTGCTTTATAGCCCCTTCGCTCACTCCATGACAATCATAACAATCATATGCCCCAGTTCCCTCTCGACCCTTCCGGAGCACTCATTGACATGCATGCAACCATCAGGAGTCCGGTCTGGATCCCTTCAAGGATATGAGCTATGGTCACGTTTCCGTTCAAAGTTTAGTATTCAGGCATCAGGGTTCAGTAGCAGGGTTCAAGTTAGTTCACACACCTGACTGCAGCTGCGTCACTGCCTCTCGCGCACGCTGCTTGAAGTCCTCCTCGTCATCGAACCGCTTCTTGGCCGCCCTGTGGTGTGCAGCAGTCACATACAACAGCTGCACAAACACAACTCGCAAGCAACACCCACGCGCAACAGGTACAAGCAACAGGTACAAACTACAAGCCAAAGACAGCACACATGATAGGAAAGGAGGCCTAACCCCGAGTCCACAGGTCAAAATCAAGAGCGCATGGGCCCCCTCTGATACCGTTCTGCATGCACTGCATGCTGGCCTGGCTGATGGCTGCAGCTGCCTTGCACTGGCCTTGTACTGGCTCCATTCTACCTGCTCTATGCTGTTGGCTGCCGCTGCCAGCCCCCGGCCCCAGCTCCACATTATGCACGCGCATCCACACCTCTGCTGCACGCCCCCCCTCACAGCCAAATGTACTGCAGTGTACTGCAGGCAGTACCGCTGCACACCTGTACAGCTGCATCAGGTCAGACACGTCCTCGTCACGGCCACCCTCCGCACCCAGGCCCTCCGGACGCAGCTCGCTCATGTGCTGCACGGCGGTGGAGTGTGAACGCATCACGCTGTGTAATGCAAAAGGGGATGACCACATCCCATCATTGTAGCGCACTGCTTCAGATGGCTGTTTCACTGCATGCTCTGATACCAGGCTCAGCCGCTCTACCCCAGCCATCGCCAGTCATCTCTTTGATAACCTGCTGCGGGACAGCTGCTCGCATGCCTATCCTAAGCCCTGACAATAGAAAAACACAGGCGCCACATACCACCCGCGTCACCCACACACATACCTGGATGAGCATACCGAACTGGGTGCCCCAGTCGCCAATGTGGTTCAGGCGCAGCACATCAGCGCCACAGAACTCCAGGCCGTTGCACACGGTGTCACCTGCGGACATGGATTTCAGAGTGGGGGCCTTTTGTACCCACGCACTCCATCAAACGAGCCTCAGACCTCCAGCCCCACCCCATTGCCCCACACACGTACAACCACATAAATGCCCATCCGTACGGGAGCTATCCCTGCTGCTTGAGCTCCCCTGCTGCATGCAGCGCTTCTGACAGCAAACGCCATGAATAGTACGATTAAACCCCCAGAAAGCATAAACCGCTCCGAGAACCTGACAGACCCCAGGCCATGCACCTGGTGTCACGGCCTCACACCACAGGTCCCTGTGTCCCCCATCTGCAACGTGACTATTGACATGACTGTGGGCTGCATTTTGGGTACTGCAGCGGCTCAGAAGGGGACGGCATGTCACGTCAAGCGTTACAGCCTCACACGCACCAATGATGGTGGAGCGAAGATGCCCCACGTGCATCTCTTTGGCCACGTTGGGGGATGAGAAGTCAACCACGACCTTCTTGCCCTTGAGGTTGGGGGCAAATTGAGCAAGGCCACCTGCACACAGGGTAGCAATGTATTGATGGCAGCGATGCTGTGTGAATTCTTCACGAGTTGTCGCAGCCTGGAATGCCATGGACCGTGCAGTGTTGACCAGTATTGTGCTTTGAACCATTCCATCGTCTCAAAGCTTTGAATGCTACTTGGATGCGTTGTTTTCAACATCACTGTGTTGGCTGGGGCTCAGCATGTGTGCTAAAGTTGAGCTCATGCGTTCCCCTTTTGAGGACGCTCGTCAAATTGTTGAGATGATTAAGCCATCACCGCCCCTGGCACGCTTGCATGCGATGCACATGCGCCATGCTTCCGTTGCAATTGACTGACATCAGTGCCCAGCAGCATCTCTTCGGCTTACCTGTCAGGACGTCCTGCACCCGCTTGGACAGCAGCTGAGACTGCACACGAATATTGATGAACCCAGGGCCAGCCAAGGAAGTCTCCTGCACAATCTGCGGTACTCCAAGCATGTCCATGTGCAGCACAACACCAACTGTTGGCTTACTGGACTTGCAGCTGTGGTCGCACATGCCTTGCTGGTTGTCGGCAGACCATGTGCAGGGATCGTGCAGAGATCTGCAGGGACTTTGCTGAGATCTTGCAGTGTGCTTCAGATCAGGGTTGTGCCGCACCTGGTTAGCAGGCAGCGATGCGATCAGGGCATTGGCCACGTCACGAGGAGCCTTGGGTGCTCCCTCCTTGCCCTTCAGCTTGCCAAACAGCTGCACATAGCACAGGACAGTAAGCAGTTTAGCAGATGGACCAAAGATGTTAAGCACATGGCGAGCAAATTCGTGCGATCGCGCACATGGTGCACTACGTATGCCACTTGCCTCAACATACCACCCCAACGCCTAGGCTCAACCTGTGCCTGTAGCTCAGCCATTGCCCTCTGCAAAGCAAGGGCAGCCTGGCCAGGTCCATCCTGCTGCCAGCTGCGTCCGAGCCCATGCGGCCTGATCTGCATGTGCCGAGATGCATGCGATGGCTGCCACGCACCTGCATGGCATTGTTGCATTGGTAGTCGCCGAACTTGGCCTGGTTGCAGGGTGCAATCACAGGCTCATCGCCAGCATCGGGGAATGCCGTGTTCAGCGAGGTCCGGAACAGCTCAGTCAGCTGCGTGCGCAGGCTGCCTGCCGCCTGCAGATCCTTGCTCATCCTCTTGCTGTGCTTGTTATCCTGCTGCTGGGCGGGGGCCGACGCCTTGGTCTTCTGCTCAGGAGCCTTGGTAGAGAAGGCTGTGACACTGCGAGGCTGCGGCTGCTCGACAGATCCAAATGGCGACGCGATGCGATTGACACCGCGGAAGGGTACAAATCGTTTGCTAGCAACTGGGGCACACGATGGAACACGATGAAGTGCCGTGTTCATCCAGCCAGTCTTAAGCAGTGGTTTGCAGCTGCAGAGTGGCCCATGGCTGGCAGGCCTGCACCTTCGCATTGCTTGTAGTGCCGATCATCGCACTACAGTGTAGAAACAAAGAGACGACTTTTCATGTGCCTGCTCCTGAACGCTACAAAACGCGTCCTGAGCTGCTCAATTCTTATGCCTGCAACCGCTGGGCCCAGCCCGCGTAGACCATGCTTTGAACTCTTGCTGGCAGGTCAGGGTAAGCAGCCTGCGCTACCAATGTACTGAAACGAGATATAGCTGTCGTACAACAGAGGGAGAAATGGTTCTTTCAGGCCGAGATCACCCTCGCCATGACGGAGCTCAGGCGTCGGAGCTGGTATGGAGGCTCGTTGTTCAAGTGCCTGGATAGCTTTGTTGTCGCTGGATGCCCGTTCTGCACATGCTGCATGGAACCTTGCATGGGGTTGTTTTACTCTGCACGTTTGCCAAACACATGCATGAGGGATCGTCCATGCCAGCGCTCAACACCGCATTTATTGACTGTTGTCACTGCTTTGAGCGTAGCTGCGCTCACATTTCTACCTCTGTCCGCGTGCACTCTTTACACCGCAGTATGGCGCGGCGTCAAAACGCCGCCGCATGTCAACTGCATCCAAGCAGCAGCAGGAGCCGCTCGCCAACCCTCCCTCCAGCTCAGCAACTCCAACCTCCTCGCAACAGAGCGACGGCTCCATGGGCATGGGGGCTCATGACGCGTTTGGGCCGGCATCCGCCTTTGCCATCAAGACCGAAGCGGATGGTGCCGGTGCAGCTGCACCTGGGCCTGTCGCCGCTGTGGCTGCTGCTGATGCAGGAGTGGCCGCTGCGCCTGCAGCAGGCGGGCAAGGGGGAAAAGGCATGGGCAAGGGGCGCGCGATTCTGCCTGCTGCCCAGGCAGCCCAGGCGGCAGCGGACGCTGAAAAGAAGCTCAAGGATGAGGCGGCGAACCTAGCGCTCGCAGCAGCAGCGGCTGCAGCAGGCGGCGTGCCCACTGCCAATGGTTATATGCGGCCCCGTGAGGTATGGGTTCCTCATCAGCATGGCTGCCTCGTCCCTGCATTGAGCACAGGATCAGCACTGCACGTCTCTCCTTAGACATGCTTGTCACGCAACAGCCGTAAACTCCCTCACACGACGTTCATGCAACGGCTGGGCTCCAGCCCAAGTTTATATGGTCTGACTTGCCCCATTTGATCTGGTCCTATCTTGTCCCCCCACCCCTCAGACACCCCCCACCCCACCCCCCACAGATGCAGCCCACCCCCAACACCCAAACCCACTTTGCCACACCCCACCTACACACGTCTCCTGTCTCGCGGCAGGCATCTATGCGCCATGATGGGCGTACGATGTAACCAACGCACACACACCCACACACGCATGCACATTTCCCTCACACCCCTCCCGCTGCAGGTCCGCCACCCGCTGGACATCGGCGGCCGTGTGCTGTGCAAGCGCAAGGACGGGCAGGCGCTGACGTGCAAGATCATTGAGCGCAGGCAGAAGCCGGGCACGCTGCCCAGCGCGGCTGACAGCTGGGACTACTACGTCCACTACGTCGGCTGTGAGTGCTGACTCCTGACACCTGCTGCCGCCTGCTGTTGCTGCTGCTGCTGCTGCTGCTGCTGCTGCTGCTGCTGCTGCTCCTGGCTGTGTGCTGCGTCCTGGCAGTGTGCTGCGTTGTTTACAAAGGTGTGCACCACAGGGTGCGTCGTGCCCCTCCCTTTCCTGGCTTGTTGAGTTAATTTGCGTCCCTCCGCTTCCATTGGTTGCCACGTCCTGGGGTGGGCCGGTCGCAGGCATTTGTGCGCCCCGTATCACACTGAATCGGCTGTACACGGTATGCAAGTATACTCCACGAGATGTACATACGAGAACGTCACACCTGTTGAAGTAGTCTATGCATTTGTGGCGATGTGCTGGCCTGGTTGCTTGCAGTCAACCGCCGCATGGACGAGTGGGTGGTGCTTGAGCAGCTGGATCTCACCACAGTGGAGGTGGAGATCCCTGACCCAGATCCCAAAAAGTGAGATGCCATTTGTTTGTCCCCTGACCCAGATCCCAAAACATGAGGTACTGTGGGATTGTTCACAGACCCAGATCCCAAGAAATGAGATGCCCCGCAGCTGTGGTAGGGTAGTGTGGAGACCTATCAACGCGGCCATTGGGTTCCCTTGCGCCCACCACTCCCACCCTTCAACCCTGGATTGGGCTGCTCTTTATAATAAGCTCTGGACCTAAACATGCTGTTCTGGGTTGGGGCCCTCTCCCTCCAACCCTCCGGTCCCTACACACGAGGGGTACAGGTACGACCCCCCCACCCCCACCCCCACCGCCATGCCCTCGCAGGAAGAAAAAGGTGGTGCTAGACGAGCACGACTCGGACTCAGACCACGGCGACTTTGACCCCAACGCGCTGCGCGAGCACGAGGAGTTCACCAAGGTGAACTAATCTTGTATTAGCAACAACTTAGTAACAATTATTAAGTTGCACTAAGTTGCTCTAGTTGATACTTATGGGAAACCCTAGACTACAGTGATGAGACTCACCAAGGTGAGTGGCCCGGCTGCGCAGCCATGCTACTTGCTTGCTCTGCAGCAACGCTGCTGGCCGTGCAGGAGCACTTCCTGCTGTGCAGCAGCGCCGCTATCTGTGCAGGAACGCTGCTTTCTGTGCAGTGCAGGGGCACTGCTGCGTTGCTCAGCTTGCTTGCTTTCTGGCCTGTTGCTGTTGCGCCTGCATTGGCACCGCAGCTGCTCGGGGTTGTGTCACGCACCGTCCCACCCTTGGTCCTGCCTGTGGATGTGTGACCTGGACCCAGGAATGAGTGATCTTCACCTCCCCTATCTATCTCATGGCGCCTCCATGCTTTGCCTGATCTGCGATTCATCTTGCATAGACGCTCTGTGCTGGGCAACCCGTGCTTGACACGCCATTCCCTCGACCCACACAGGTCAAGAACATCGAGTCGATTGAGCTGGGGCGGCATGAGATGGAGACGTGGTACTTTTCACCCTTTCCTCCAGAGTACAAGGACTGCAAGGTGCGCAGTGCTTGTACCGGTCCAAAGCAAGCGGCCTGCCCTTCTGGCCTGCTGCCTTACACGTAGCAGCTGTGCTGCGACTCTGCAGCGTGCCTGGGTTTGGAGCCCACATGAACTGATCCCTTGCGCCTCCGCTTGGCCCCCGCCCCCGCCCCCCCCCC